>BLSH010480204.1:278557-300489 GCA_018402905.1 Glandirana rugosa
TGCTAGCAATGCTAGCATGTGTTGCTAGTCTAACAACCTCATTAAACTCTAAAGTGTATGACGACGAACAATGTGTCACTCAAAGCAGCAGTATGTGAAATCTCAAATTACTCCAACAATCTGATCGTTGTGTACGATCGTAACGATCGTTGCGTTAGGAAGAGTTTAATCTGCAATCTGCAACTCAAAGCAGCGGTATGTGAAATCTCTAATTTCTGCTATCTGTCCTCAGAGCAACAGCACAGCAGTAGTAAAGTAATCTATCTCAGGATGCAGGATCAGATGTTGTTAAAATGTCTCTAATCTCTCCCTGACGCCCTCAGCTACCTCTCCCTACAGCTAACCCAAGAGCATGTGACTGCAGCATCAAGTGACTCCAGCTTATAAAGAGGCTGGGTCACATGATGCACTGGCCAATCACAGCCATGCCATTAGTAGGCATGGCTGTGATGGCTTCTAAGGGCAAACCAGTGAAACGCTTGTTGATTGGCTGCCCTGCAGCTTCTCAACACGTGGAGTAAAATACCAGAACCCCGGCCCCGAACCCAAACGTTTTTTGAAATGTCCGTGTTCGGGTCTGGATCTCGGACACCCGAAATTTCGGTACGGACCCGAACGTTACACTCCGGGTTCGCTCAACACTACTCACCAGTCTTTAACCACTGTTGCATGTATCCTGTATGTCCTGGCTTTTAAGTGGTTAAAATAAGCTCATGGCTGAGCTTGTTTCTTTTTTTGTCTGCAGGCTTAGGGCTATTTCATAAAAGTGATCTGGGCAGATGTGGAGCAGGGTGACACCTCCAGGGACCCTTTCTATAATCCTTAGGGGTCTAATGGACCACTGATGCTTCATAAAGAGTACCTATCACCTACTCAATACTATCACATAGGGCACTTGTTAGTCATTTTGTGATAGTACTACCATTTTGTAAAAAATTAATATAATAAAATAAATAAAAATATCCCAAATATATTAAAATCACTTCTGTTGCCTCACAGACATAGAAACACAAATGCATACATATGGAATACACATGTTTATAAAATGTATTGCACAAGAGAAGTAATTCTAGTTCCTTCAATGCTGAACTGGTAAGCTGTAAAGGCATTTAAAATTCTGTTTATTGATGATTTTGGGTACTGTAATTTTTCTCCATTTCATAGGCACACACAGTTTTGAGACTTGACATCTTGATATCTATTTACTTGACACAACCTCATTTTTTATTTTTTGGAAAATTAGGGGATTTCTGTGCATTAAAATTAATTTTACTATTTTTTTAACTAAAAAATATAGATTTGATAAACAGTTGTGCCAAAATCATGTAAAATGTCAACTTCCGTCTTTTAATTCTACAGGCATTAGCCTTCAGAAAATGTACAATGTTTTGAGAGTTTTAGGTAATTTGTTAGCCAAAAATGCAGATTTTATTGCATGTGCGAAAATTACAAAAAAAAATTCTCTGGAGGCCAATATTTACACTGTCCTCTGGCCTTGATATAACAAACAACTGCCCTACTTACCTGCTCTAAAAGTGGTCCTGTAAACTTCACATAGCCTCAAAGTTTTATACAATGGCTCAGTGAACAGATGGTAATTCACTTAAAGGGGTTGTAAACCCCGAAGAGTTTTCACCTTAATGAATTATATGCATTAAGGGGAAAAACCCCCTGTGATGCAGCCGCCCCCCATATACTTACCTGAACCTGTTTTTTCCAGCGACGGGGCGAGCACACCAGCTCCAGCCGGTGTCTCCGGTCCTGATTGGAAAGATTGATAGCAGTGCAGCCATTGGCTCCTGCTGCTGTCAATCAAATCCAATGACGCAGGAGCAGGGCTGAGTCCTGCTGTCTCTGTCAATGGATGCAGCAGAAAGACACGGGAGCATGCCCGCACGAGTTCCCAGAGGGAAAGCATCTCTCCAACAGGGCACTGGAGAAGAGGAGGAGCTAGAAGCGACGTTGAGGGACCCCAGAAGAGGAAGATCGGGGCTACTCGGTGCAAAACTTTTGCACAGAGGAGGTAAGTTTAACATGTTTGTTATTTAAAAAAAACAAAAACAACCCATGTAATGTTACACTGAATGAATCCAGACGTTTGACTGTTCATGAAAGAATTGCTAAACATTGATGGCTTATAACCAGACAACAACTGAGGCATTCAAATGATCCCAATCTCTTTAGCATTACATCATCACATTACCAGGGAATACCAGGGTTATGACTTTTCATGTTACACTTTCAGTGAACTAGGCAGCGGGATTTGGTATGGTCCATATCATGCAATGACCACAAATTTCCACTAGACACATCGGTTCTGCCCTACCCCAACTATGCACCTTGCTCTGCACAACTGACCACTCTGTTTATTTTTTTTATTTTTTTTTCACGATAATATCAAGCTCAAGTGTATTGTATACTGGATAAGTATTTTGAAAGCAGCCTGTCAGATATAATTGTTCTTGCAGATGCAGTATTGTACCAGTCTAAAGTCTTAAGGCTTGCAAAGCTGAAGCTGAATTACTGATTTGAATTGCAGGATTTGTTAAGTAGCCCAATGAACCACAGTGAAGTCTGGGACCTTGTGCAGCCACCCATTCTGCCCTTATTATAATCCACCACTGAAACTTGACATGGAAGGACGGAATTCATTTTGTGTAATTTTCATTGACTTTTTTTTTGTTTGGTTAACATTTTAGTAACAGCAACAGCTTTTTAAAAATGTTTTATTTTATTTTTTTTTAGGGAAACCCAGAACTATTTTTATAGAGAGTTGTTACTTTTAAACATCTACTCTCCAGTGTTTGTAAAATGCTAGAACAGAATTTTCTTGATAGCCATTTCCAATAGAGAAGAGTCCAGTAGATTAGATAGCAGAACAACTAATGAAAAGCATCATGAAAGTGACAGCAAGATTAATTAAGTTCCTCTAGCTGTATTCACGTGCGCCTCTGTTTAGTTCCTTTGGGTCCAGCTGCAGTTAAATGGTATTTATCCTGACAAATATTGTAGTTTTCTGCAACTGACATTTTTGAGTCAAGGGTAAAAATACTTATTAAGGTTTATACAGTGTGGAAAGGATAGATTAACACTGAAGGACAACTGCAGAACATATAATCACATACAAATATATGATTATTGAAACTGATAGGCTGCATAAATAGGAAAAACAAAGAAAATATGAATTTGTTGGAAGTATGCATATTACAAACACAAAATAACAACACATATAAAAATAATAAATAACATCATCTAATCCATCAACACACACTATACAGTATACTCTGCTATATTTGAAATAAAACATAAAACATCTATTTTGAGCTGGACAACACACACAGTCAAATTTCACAGATCATTTATAAATCAGCTTATGGTTCAGTAAACTGTTAACTTATTTAATTCTTTATGGTAGGGGACATCAATCTTTTCTGTTTAATGTCTGTCAATTCTCTGGCATAACATTTTTTTTTTCAAAAATATGTTTATGTGGTATATATTCATCAGTAATACACAGCAGGCATAGATTTGGTAAGCACACATGTTTCAAAGCAAAGGTACTAGAAATAGTGATATTAATGTAAAAAATCCGTATCTGCTTCAGGACATTTATATAGAACAATCATGCAGTTATGTCTCCTAAAATAGTTTTCTAGATCTTTAATCTCAACACTTTGGTGATGTATGATTGCAAAGGTTTCCCTGGGAGGGTTTTTTCTTTGCATGCTTTATTTCATGTTTCATGCTCTGGTGATCTCGCCTATTAAGAGTCTTGTTTAAGAGAAAAGCATCAACCATTATATTCTCAATTGTAAAAGTTAGTGCTATTTGTCAACCTTGAATAGTAATTTTTGGTGTAAGATTGGATCATCACTAGTAGGGGCTCCTGCAACCTTACTTGATCCAGGGGGATTAAGATCAGGTTGTTTTAGAGAAGTGGCAGCGCAGCAACAGAGGATTTATTTCATCTTTCTCTCTTTGTCAGGCTACAGACAAGTTACTTGGAATCTGCGGGTGATAGGATTGACTTCTCTTTCCACCTCATTGTATTTTCCTTGGTTTACTGCTGTTGTGGGTGGAATTCTTGCCTCATGAAATTAGCAAAAAAAAAAAAAAAATGTGCTAAATCTTGGGATTGATTATGGCTGACATTTACCATGTTGCTCACTGCAAGGAGGCCCTTGTTGCTTTTGATGATTGATAGGTAGATAAGGTCTGAGAAACTTTGCAGAATTTGTGCAGTGTTAATATAAAAACATTCAAGAACATACACCTAACCTCAACATGTCCACCCCCCACATTTAAAAATGACTGTGATTATTGGGGGAAAGGGTATATATATATATATATATATATATATATATATATATATATATATATACCCTATATTTTCAAATGTTTTTTGAGGCTTGCCTTTACACACACATGAACTTTAAAGGCATCCCAGTCTTAGTCTGTAGGGTTCAATATTGAGTTGGTCCACCCTGTGCAGCTATAACAGCATCAACTCTTATAGGAAGGCTGTCCACAAGGTTTAGGAGTGTGTCTATGGGAATATTTGACCATTCTTCCAGAAGCGCATTTGTGAGGTCAGATACTGATGTTGGATGAGAAGGCCTGGCTCACAGTCTCCGCTCTAATTCATCTCAAAGGTGTTCTATCGGGTTGAGGTTGGGACTCTTGCAGGCCAGTCAAGTTCCTCTACCCCAAACTCATTCATCCATGTCTTTATGGACCTTGTTTGTGTACTGGTGTGCAGTCATGTAGGAACAATAAGGAGCCATCCCAAAACTGTTTCCACAAAGTTGGGAGCATAACATTGTCCAAAATGACTTGGTATGCTGACGCCTTAAGAGCTCCCTTCACTGGAACTAAGGGGCCAAGCCCAACCCCTGAAAAACAACTTCACACCATAATCTCCCCTCCACCAAATTATTTGGACCAGTGCACAAAGCAAGGTTCCTGAAGACATGGATGAGGGAGTTTGGGGTGAAGGAACTTGACTGGCTGGCACAGAGTCCTGACCTCAACCGACAGAACATCTTCGGGGTGAATTAGAGTGGAGACTGTGAGTCAGACCTTGTTCAACATCAATGCCTGACCTCACAAATGCACTTCTGGAAGAATGGTCAAGCATTCCCAGAGATACACTCCTAAACCTTGTGGATAGCCTTCCCAGAAGAGCTGAAGCTGTTATAGTTGCAAAGGATGGGCCAACTCAATATTGAACCCTGCAAACTAAGACTGGGGTGCCATTAAAGTTCAAGTGGTTGAAAAGGCAGGTGTCCCAATACTTTTGACAATATAGTATATATATATATATATATATATATATATATATATATATATATATACATATATATATTATTACATTGCAGAAAAAAACTTTAAAGTCCTTCTCTTACAGTAAACAAAAGACCACTTCATTATTTTGTACGGTTCTCTACTCTGTGATTTCTGAAATTCTATTTGGACTAGGTATATTAAATTCTGGAATGTGAAAATTGTTTTCTGATTCAAGATGGTAAAACAGTTTTTAGAAATGGTGTTTCATATCAAAAGTAGATGGATAGGCAGATAGATAGATAGATAGATAGATAGATAGATAGATAGATAGATAGATAGAAGGAAATACACATATATTTGCAGACTGAATAAATACTTGTACCATACGTTTGACTCAAACCTAAGCAATCTTTTAAAAAACACATTAAATATTTAAAACATTGAACAAATTAAAACTGACAAAATGAGGTTTGAATAACATACATTTTTTCAGGGAATATGAGAAACTAAAATCAACATGTACAAGTACATGTTGACATGAAGCAAAGCCTTTAAGGAGTTGTAAAGGCATAAGGTTTTTTTTTTTATCTTAATGCATTCTATGCATTGAGATAAAACAACTTCTGTGTGTAGCAGCCTCCCCAGCACCCCCTAATTACTTACCTGAGCCCCTTCTCATTGCAGTGATGTCCACAAATGTGTTAGATGTCCCAGACACTCCTCCTGATTGGCTGAGACATAGCAGCAGTGCCATTGGGTCCAGCGGCTGTCAATAAAAATCAGTCAGCCAATCAGGGGAGAGAGGGGTGAGGCCAGGTCAGGGCTCCGTGTCTGAATGAATACATGAAGCTCTGGCTCAGCTCAGGTGCCCCCATAGATAACTGCTGGCTGAAAGGGCACTCACCAGAGGGAAGGGCCAGGAGAAAAGAAGAGGGACCCAAGAAGAGGAGGATCCAGGCTGCTCTGTGCAAATCCAACTGCACTGAGGAGGTAAGTATAACATGTTTGTTATTTAAAAAAAAAGGAGCCTTTACAATCACTTTAAGCTATATTTCAAAAGCATGCAAAATCAGGTCTGTAATATCTGCCAAGGCCATATATATCTCAGAACTGGATGGAAAGAAATACAAATCTTTGACAGGTTAAACATTTCCCTTATATGTATTTCATTTGTGTTTTAGCTGTTTGTCTGGATTTCAGTTTAAAGTGTTTCTGAAGGCTGAAGGATTTTTACCTTCATGCATTTTATGCATGAAGGTAAAAAACCTTTGGTGTGCAGCACCCCCCCCCCCCCCCCCCCCCCTTAATACTTGCCTAAGCCTGATCTTGATCCAGCGATGTGCACGAGAGCAGTGGCTCTCCTTGGTCTCTCGCTCATCACTGGCTGAGATGTAGCAGCAAGAGTCATTGGCTCCCACTACTGTCAATCACAGGCAGTGAGGAGGGAGCAGGGGGGTGGGGCTGAGCTGTGCTCTCTGTGTCTATAAGCAAGGCTTGGAAGTGAGCATGCACGAGTGCTTCCATAGCAAATGGCTTGCTATGGGGGCACTCGGCAGGGGGAAGGGGGCCAGAGCACCAGTGGAGGAGCGGAGAAGAGGAGAATCGGTGCTGCTCTGTGCAAAACCATTACACAGAGCAGGTAAGTATAACATGCTTATTATTTTTAAAAATGCATTTACAAACCCTTTAACATTTTAAATACAGGCACAGTTCTGTGGAAATATCTATTTGGCCATTTTTAGATTAGTTGTGGTTGGAGTTAAACTGTATTTACACACTTTCTCTATCCCCTCTGTTGCTGTGACACAACATTGGCATTTCCATCAGATCAGTTTTCTATATTGGGCTGAATCCTATAATACATTCCACATAGAAAGTGGATCTGGAGAAATCGTTGGTAAATGGACAGAGACAGAATATGTATGTGGACTATTGTCTATGAAATAAAAAAAAAGAAAAATCCTTTTGGCATCTTTTTAATAGTCTATTGAATTAACCACCCTCTTCTATAGAGGTCCCCAGCCTTTGCATCTGTTAAGTCACATTAAAACATTGCAGTCAATGCTGAACCACACAAAGGATCAAAAACTGCATTAATAAAACTGTTGTTAGTAGTATAATTATATAAAAGGGAAATTTGGTGTAAAAATTATATGACAAGCGTTCATATAGTCATGTACTACTGAGACCCAGCAGAGGACTTGCTTCAGGCAGCATCAAAGATAAAAGAGAGCCACGTATTGCTCAGAGGTCACTGTTTTACTGCGTGAAAACAGAAAATGAGACACCCAACCGCTAAAATCTCAGATCATTTCTAACATGTTAATGTAATTTAAGAGTTATTTGAAGTTTTTTTTTTAAATCTACAACTTTCATTAAAATAATACATGGTGATAAATACTTACAGGTCACACACTTTCTTTGCTCCATTCCAAGTACCTCCATTTCTTTGCCATGGCGAGTAGCCCAGTATTATAATATGCCTAATACCAAGATTAAGGGTATTTCCCTATTCTATAATTTGCTCAGCAGTAAAGATCAATTTGTTAATTCTTCACCTATCAGAGCATGGGAACAGAACTTTAGTATTTGCTACACTTCTGCACAATGGCAAAAGGCACTTAGGGTTTGATTTACTAAAGCTTGAAAGTGCAAAAATTGGTGCAGCTCCACACAGAAAGCAATCAGCTTCAAGGTTTTATTGTCAAAGCTTGATTGAACAAGCTGAGGTTAGAAGCTGGTTGGCTAGCATGCACAGCTGCACCAGTTTTTGCAATCTCCAGCTTTAGTAAATCAACCACTTAGTGTCACATATGCAGCAACAAAAGTTTTAACCTGTGGGGGCCAACGCAAAAAATATTGCTACGATGGTACTTAACACCCTATAGGATTTCCAGATTTTCTCCACAAGTCTCTCCTGTATGTTGGAGAAATTGCGGAGTAGAAGGTACACTGTACCACATATTTTGGCCATGCCCAGTTATTTCTATCTTCTGGACAATGACTTTCCGATTACTTACACATATGTTAGGGATAATTATTGCCTTATCACCAGGCATGGCCATTCTATCCCTGGGCATATAAGCGGTACCGGCAGCTATCAGAGACATAGCCATTCACATCCTATTAAGTACACGATTATCACTGGTACGACATTGGAAAGACCATATAGCTCCTTCTATCAGTAAGGTGATAGAGGTAACTCACACACATGCCACATTTGAGATATTATTTGACATTTGCCTCTTCTCAAAGCAGGTATCAAGTAGCTAACTCCCGGTGGAAACAGTGGACTGACTGGTACAAGACAATAACTACTGATTAAAGTGTAAAGTGTATCTGCTATGGAATTATGGTTTAAAACCATTTGACTGTGATGTTCTGTTTTGATGTGTTGCTATACCTTGTTTTTCTTTCTTTATGTCTTATCTTCTGATTATAAGTTATATAGGGACATATGCAGACTTATCATGTGAGCCTAAGCTGGTTCTCAATGTAGTACTGAATACTAAATCCATGTTTGTGTACCAATGTATGCCTTCTATGGACAATTATTGTCACCTTTGATGTCCTTTTTTAACTTTATACTGTTTAAACTTTAATAAAGAAATATTACAGTTAAGAAATAATACATGGTGAGTCTATTTAGGTCCTTGTTTAGGCATTTCCTATTATGGGAGTCAATGCCCAGTCCCAGACTCCCAGTTGCTCCCCTCTGTAATCACCCTGTCACATGTGCTTCCAGTAGGTGACTGTAAGGATGCTCATTGCTCAATAATTTCCAGGAACCTGGATCTGAACTCTAATACACAGTTGCACACTAGTGAGTGTGTGTATATAGGCAAGAAGTTGCTTCAGAGTGCCTGAAAGACATCAGCAGCACTAAGATGCAAAACAAAAAAAATTGATACACAGAGCTTCAGAAAACAAAGGGGCTGATTTAGTAAAGAAGCGTGTTGATTTTGCATAATGACTTTTCACTTAGCTTAGTGAATGTGGTGATGCAAAGTTAAAATTTACTTTGCAAAGAATACCCAATCATGTGCAAGGAAAATAAAACATGACTATTACTTACACATGATTAAATTATTAAGAAAGTACAGCTTCATCACATTCATTAAGCTGTGAAAACTTTCTTTAACCCGCTGACATGTCTGGCCTTTTTCATTTTCCTCTGCAGGTCTGACTCTACTTCCAGTAAATCAGCCTCCCCGCCCCTTGTTTTTTTCTCTCTCAATTGGTGCCCCTCCTTCCCCTCTCTCCGTATCTTGTGTGCACTCTTTCTTCTTACTTAGCTCCATTCTGCTCTGACAAACATTTGCTCCCTTTGTGACACTTGATTATAGTTCTCCACTATGCCTGTTCAGGAACTACAAACCTCTCCCCTCTCTAAAAGAAGCTTGTCTACATCAAGGCTAAGGGTTTAAACATACCTGAGAAACACTCTCAATTTCATAGAAAAATTCCACAAACTAAAAACGAATATTGTTTGTATTGAGGAAACTCACTTCTTTGGACCAGGTCGGATTTGTCCCTGGTAGGGAAGGGTGTGATAACATGAAGAAAGCTCTCAATCTACACCACTGGCTTGCATCTCAAGCACAACAAGGCTTTTTCCTTTTCCTTTATGCTGAAAAGGCATTCAGCAGAGTGGCCTGGGACTACATGAAAGCTGTACTAAGCTTTATTGGGCTCTGGCCCCACATGCAAGCTTATATACGTGCTTTATATTCTGCACCCACAGCAAGAGCATGCCTTAAAGGCCACCAGTCGGATGCCTTCCAACTACGTAATGGGACTAGACAAGGCTGCCCTTTACCCCCTCTGCTCTTTGTTCTGAACCTCGAACCCTTATTGAACAGACTATGGTTGAATTCTGTAATTAGGGCAATTCATGTTCAAAACCGCACTTAAACATTAACACCCTTTGCAGACGACCTCCTTCTATTCCTAGCCATCCCTCACATTTCCCTTCATAATCTGCTAAGAGACCTGGAGTATTTCCAGACAATTTTGAATCTGAAAATGAATTATTCAAAGTCAAATGCTCTGAATGTGTCCTTACCTCTGAATCTAGTGACACTCTGTTAGACCAACTTCCCTTTCACTTTGGCTAAGGAAGAAATAACCTATCTTGATATCCAGATTCCTACAAGCTAATGGACATTTTTTGGTGCATTTACGGCACCATATTAGAAGAGATGTGTAGTGACTAGTGTTGAGCGAACCCGGACTGAAACGTCGGGGCCGTACCGAACTTTGTGGTGTCCGGGACCCGGACCCAAACACGGACTTTTCAAAAAACGTTCGGGTTTGGGGTTCTGGTAGTTGATCACGCATGTTGAATAGCTGCAGGGCAGCCAATCAACAAGCGTTTCACTGGTTTGCCCTTAGAAGCCATCACAGCCATGCCTACTAATGGCATGGCTGTGATTGGCCAGTGCATCATGTGACCAAGCCTCTATATGAGGCTGGAGTCACAGTGCTGCATGTCACATGCTCTTGGGTTAGTGTAGGGAGATGAAGCTGCCAGCATTTTTGTGAGGGACAGATTGTGAGGGACAGATTGCAGACATTTTAACATCTGATCCTGCATCCCGAGATTACTACTACTGTTGCTCTGAGGGACAGATTGCAGAAATTTGAGATTTCACATACTGCTGCTTTGAGTGACAGATTGCAGATCAAACCCTTCATAACACAACGATCGTTATGATCGTACTCAACGATCAGATTGTGGGATCGTACACACCGATCAGATTGTGGGAGTAATTTGAGATTTCAAATACTGCTGCTGTGAGCGATCTGACTGCACTAGATAGAGGCTTCTGCTTAGAGGGACAGATTATTGTTCAAAAATCATCTCCTAGTTCTAAAGGGAGAGGTTCTAGCTGCAGCTGTAAGTGACACATTATTGTTCAAAAATCATCTCCTAGTTTATTTGATTTTAATTTATTTTCCCTATCCCCATTTTTTTGTAGGGCACTTGCCCTACTCTTACCCCCATTTTACTTCCTTTTGCAGCCCTTGAGCACTTGCCAGGACTTTGTTACAGCCATTTTTGTGCCTAAAAGTTTGGGTCCCCATTGACTTCAATGGGGTTCGGGGTCCGGGATAACGTTCGGGCAACGTTCGGTGCCGAACCTGGACTTTTTCCCAAAGTTCGTTCGGACCCTCTGAACCCGAACGTCCAGGTGTTCGGTCAACTCTAGTAGTGACTTAAAGCGTTGGGCGTCTTTGAGTGTTTACTGGTTTGGGAGAGCCTCCCTGATAAAAATGACTGTGCTTCTTCACTTCCTTTATGCTATGCAAACAGTTCCAATCCTTCTCCCTTCATCCTTCTTTACCTCCTTTAGACAGGCTTGCTCTTCCTTTATTTGGAAAAGTAAACTTCCTAGAGTGAAATTTTCACGTCTTACCTTACCAAAGCCTAAAGGTGGGTTAGGCCTACCTGATCTTCAGCGCTTTTACGGGACATCTCATTTAGCCCGCATAGTGGATTGAAATTTACATCAGAAGGTGACAGGCTGGATCAATGCCTCAATGCTTGAGAGCGCTACCATGAATGAATCATTGCCATAACTCACCTCTGGCTAGTTCCCATCCCTTAATAGACCCAATGTTGGAGGTTTTTCATTGAACGGACAGGAACACTGCTCTGGTCTCTTTGCTTGGCCCGCTAACTCCACTCTGCTCCAATATTACCCCAGGCAAGAATAACTTTTTGAAAATGATTTGGCCCCATGGGGATGTCGAAACTTTAAATTTTTTTTGGAGGGGCAAATTGCTCTTGTTTGAAGCTATAAACGCAGATCTTGCCCCACACTCCATCCCGCACTGGACATACTTACAGTTAAAGCATTTTTTGACCAGACGTAAGATGGCACAATTTTGGACCAGACCTCTTATGGTCCTATAGACTCTCTGTAGCAGTAAACACCATCAGAGACATCTAATTTCTACATTATATATTACATTATTTGGGGATCTTCAGCCTACTCCAGTGTCCCATGGCCTGAGACAGAGACCTCGGTTTGCCCCTTTCAGACTCTGAATGGTAAACCATTTTCACTTTTGAATATTCAGTTTTTAGTGGTACATTTTCATACAGTACAAACTGAGATGCATCAATATGAAAAGGAGAGAGACAAAAGATATTGGTACTTTTCTACAGCATATGTGTTAAACAGCTGTGTTCATATGTAACTGAGGATTATCATATTTCAGAAATAAACAAGCAATCAAGAGACTGTGGTATCACAAGGGAGTGCTAACATATAACAAACATTAAACGTTGTATGTAAATCAAAGGGTGGAGTGCCTTCCCCAACCGCCTACACCCCTCTCGGGATCATGCTGTGTAGGGGGTCGGGGGAGGCTCCTGTCTCCATTCCCTCTCTCAATGACGAGGGAAGACAATATGTTTCTGCTAACTAGTTGTAATCAGCAATCAATTGGGAGGTAAGTTCCTATGAGTAATTGTTTCAATAGGAAGAGGAGTCAAATGAGGGCATAGTCAGGCGTCAGATTGGTCCTGTCCTCTGAGGGAGATCTGGAGGTGTCCTCATGTGATAGTGCTCCTAGGATCAATTAGCCATTTGGCCCAGAGGGTGTAGAAGGACTGGGTGGTCATATTTGCTTTTGCAAAGGAGAGTTCCAGTGTCCCGTGGGTGTTTATTAAGAGAATAACATCTTGGAGTGAAGGAGGAGAGCTGTTTTTCCATTTCCTTGCAATTGCTAAGCGGGCTGCTATGAGGATGTAGGTAGCAAGAGTTCTAGTGTGTTTGGGCCATAGGGGGACTGAGAGGCCTAGCAATAGGTCTAGGGGGAGAAGTGGTCCGTTGATGTCACACATGTGGTGGAGAATGTTCTGCACGCCTTGCCAGTAGTGACCCAGGTGGGGGCACTCCCACCAAATGTAATATAGAGAGCCGGGGTGATTGCAATTTCTCCAACAGTAGGGAGATGCGGTAGAGTAGATAGATGCAAGCCTTGCCGGGGTGTAATACCATTTGTGGAATAGTTTCAGGAGTGATTCCCAATGTGTGATACAATGTGAAAGTTGAAGTGGGAGAGCCAAGGCCGATGTCCATTGATTGATGGGGGGGTTTGCCCCTGTGAGTCTCATCCAGTATTTAGCCGAACGTGGGAGTTGGTATTCTGGCGGTTTAGTGAGAAGGTTGTATAGGTAGGAAATTCCTTTAGTAGCTGGTTTAGGAGTCTCAAAGTATTTGATGATCCATTTTCACTTTTATATACAAAGGTTCCTTGAATGTTGGAACCCAGGAATGTGAATATAAAATACTGACCAGATGGCACAGGACCCCCGCTCTCCCACACAAATTCTAGCCCCATATCTCCAATAAATGTTGCCGTTACAAGGAAGAAGAAGGACGATGCTCCACGTTTGGTGGACATGCTCCAAATTCCAACCATTCTGGAAGACAGTACATGAGATTATTTTAGCAGTCACTTCTGATGATATAGAATTCTCCCCTGCACAATACTTACTCCATTACACCTCCATTCCTAAGACACACTACCTTAAAACCTTAGAAAATAATCCTAAAGCGCCATAAAGGTAAAATTCCTGCTTCCCTTCCTTTTTGCAAATTTTATCTGCTTGCGGAGAGGGGGAGGCAAGCAATTGATTCCCCTCGCTATTCCTGAATTCCTACATGTGTTTATATGTATTTACACATGTATGTGCATAAGTTATGCTAGTAAGCTTTCCTCCAAATGCAGATTTAGAGCGGCTCTAAAATACAGATCTAAATGCCACAATGTGCATGGACACATTGGACGAAACCAGGCTATCTGCTGAGAAATGCAAAGAAATACAAATTTACATTTAGATATTTAAGAAACTCTTTTATAAATGACCTTATAATGGAATCATGGGTGATTAAGCCCAAGAGAAAGTCTTTATAGGACCCTTATTCATTTTGTTTTTGATCTAACAGTAACTCTGCTACGGCAAGTTTTGTTACTCTTAAACACTTTTGGCTTTTACTTGCTTCATTGTCAAATAACCTTGCGTCTACTGTGCAATATAGAGAGTAATTTCATTAACAAGATTTGCAATTACTGTTTGAATAAAACATTATCGTGCTTGGCCCCATTTCTGCTAGACCCTATAGAAATCCCACTATGGCTATAATAATATTCTTGTATGGAACACATCAGGAATCTGCATTTCAGAAAATTATTTTTTCAGATTACTGATTTTCAAACTTGAGAGAACTGAGGGAAAAAGAAAAAGATTTCAGATGCATGATCTGCTGTTATTTTACTATTCACAGTATGGTCAAGTGACTTCCTGTGAAAGTCCTGGAAGCCTGCTACATTCAAGTGATATATTTATTTCTAATGAAAGCAGATTCAAAGGTAATAAAACCATTTTACCTCTGGAAAGCCCAGGAGAAAACAATAGCTTGTGATTTGATATGTTGCTGTACTTTCTGAGTTGCAATTATTACAGGCAAATTATAATCTTCATACACCATTTATGCTTCTGTCTTCACAGGGAACATTACTACTATTTTTCTTGTATAATATTTATCTATGCAGGTGTAAAAGATAGGCACAATAGTAGCATATTTGAAGAAGAATTCCAAGTATGACTTCTTTTACATACTGTAGTTACATTGGTCCAGCTTTAACCAATGTAACTATGCATTTACCATACCTTGGTCATACTTCTAGAATGGGGGTTGGCAAGCAGTCGATTGTGGTCTACCTGTCGATCGTAACTATCTGACCTCGACCGCGACTCCTGACCACACACTACCTCTCAGAACATAGAGGCAATGTACAATTATTGTCAAAGAAGTTTATTGATTTTAGCATATGACATAAAAACAGGAAGAAAAAAAGGAAACAATCAAATACATGTGTACACAAGAGGGTAATTGGGCAACCAGTCTTAACAATATAAGAGTTACAAGCAAGAAACAAAGACTGATGCTAATAAATAAAGTCACCTGGCTAGTACTGCAAAGTTGGTACCTTGAACATACACTGGAGAAGTTGACGTAGGTGATTGCACCCAAACATAGTAAAAATCTGTGTAAGTAACAAAGATGGTGATAGGTATGGAAACCAAGCAAGAGAGAGAGAAGGAGAAAGAAAGATAGATGGAGGCGGGTATAGAATGGATAGATCATTTAACGATAAAACCCAAATTCTAATTCTTGAGATAATGAGGGGTCATGAAAAACATAAAGACTTACTAAGTAACTGTCGGGTCCGTACCGAACTTTGGGGTGTCTGGGACCCGGACCCGAACCCGGACTTTTAAAAAAGTTGGGTTCGAGTTCGGGGTTCTGGTATTTGATTCCACTTGTTGAATAGCTGCCAAGGGCAACCAATCAACAAGTGTTTCACTGGTTTGCCCTTAGAAGCCATCACAGCCATGCCTACTAATGGCATGGCTGTGATTAGCCAGTGCATCATGTGACACAGCCTCTATATGGGGCTGGAGTCACCGTACTGCATGTCATATGCTCTCAGGATAGTTTAGGGAAAGGATGCTGCTGGCTCTGTGAGGGACAGATTGCAGATATTATAAAACATCTCATCCTGCATTACTGAACGATCTGATTGTGGACCAGGTAGAGATACTAGTACTGCTGCTTTGATGGACAGATTGCAGACCTCATCCTGCTGCACAGAACGATCTGACTGGACTAGGTAGAGTCTGTTGCTTTAAGGGAAAAATTAATGTTCTAAAATCATCTCCAAGTTCTATAGGGAAAGGTTCGTGCTGTTGCTTTAAGGGAAAGATTATTGTTCTAAAAATCATCTCCAAGTTCTATAGGGAAAGGTCCCAGCTGTTGCTTAGAGGGACAGATTATTGTTCTAAAATCATCTCCAAGTTCTATAGGGAAAGGTTCCAGCTGTTGCTTTAAGGGAAAGATTATTGTTCTAAAATCATCTCCAAGTTCTATAGGGAAAGGTTCCAGCTGTTGCTTAGAGGGACAGATTATTGTTCTAAAATCATCTCCAAGTTCTATAGGGAAAGTTTCTTCCAGCCGCATAGAGAGCCATATTATTGTTCTAAAATCATCTCCAAGTTCTATAGGGAAAGTTTCTTGCAGCCCCATAGAGAGCCATATTATTGTTCTAAAATCATCTCCAAGTTCTATAGGGAAAGTTTCTTCCAGTTGCATAGAGAGCCATATTATTGTTATAAAATCATCTCCAAGTTCTATAGGGAAAGTTTCTTCCAGCCGCATAGAGAGCCATATTATTGTTCTAAAATCATCTCCAAGTTCTATAGGGAAAGTTTCTTCCAGCTGTTGCTTAGAGGGACAGATTATTGTTCTAAAATCATCTCCTAGTTCTATAGGGAGAGGTTCCTGCTGTTGCTTAAAGGGACAGATTATTGTTTCTTGCACAAAATTAAAAAGTGCATCTACATTGCTGGTTTAAAAAAAAAAAAAATCTAACAACTACATTTGCGGCCAGCGGTGCATTTCTTGCACAAAAATAAATGTCTACATTGCTGGTTTAAAAAAAAAAAAAATCCAAAAACTACATTTGCGGCCAGCGGTGCATTTCTTGCACAAAAATAAAAAAAACAGTGTTGGCTACCTCCTCCTCCTCCACCGCCACTTTCACCGCCTCCTCAACCTCCAACTTCACATCCACCTCCATTTTTGATTTTTTTTATGTGATTTTATCTTAAAAATGATTTTAAGTTATTTCCCTATTCCCATTTCTTTATAGGGCACTTGTCCGACACTTACCCCCATTTTCCTTCCCTTTGCAGACCTCTAGGACTTGCCAGGACTTTGTTACAGCCATTTTTGTGCCTAAAAGTTTGGGTCCCCATTGATTTCAATGGGGTTTGGGGTCCGGGACAAAGTTTGGGTCAAGTCCGGTCCCGAACCCGGACTTTTTCCCGAAGTTCGGCCGAACCTGCAGAACCTGAACTTCCAGAGGTTCGATCAACTCTATTACTAAGGCATTAATAAAGTGTCATAGAAGTCGGGGGTAAGCAATGCTTAATCCAAGGCCACTAAACTTGCTCAAATTTGCAAATCTTATCATTTTTAAATGGCTTCCATCTTAGCATGAATAAAAGCCTTAGTGATCCTATGTTTAGCTCCAGCCACAACTAAGGACAGGGATTTCCATGCCTTAGCAATGGTTTGTTTAGGGTTGATTTTGGGTTAACTCATCTAGTCTTAGGTTTAGGAGAGCCATTGTTAGATCCAGTTGGATGGTGGAACTGAGAGCTTTTGAAGCCATTGCAAAGATGGCTTTCCAGAAGTCTTGGGCTACAGGGCAGTCCCACCACACATGGAGGTGTGTGCCTGGGTCTGAACAGCCACGGAAGCATGCCGTTGATTAAGAATGATCTTATTTTGCAATCCTAGCTGGAACTAGGTACCAACAGGCAAGGACCTTATAATTAGTTTCTTTTGCTAGAACATTTGAGAAAGAAGATTTGGTAGCAGCCGAAATATGAAATGTGCGCCCCAAATCCTGCTCCCATTTTGTAACATGTAGTCCAGCGTCAGGTTTAACACTCAATTGTTTGTAGAGAATCAATATAAATCCTCTCATATGAGGGTCACTTTTACAAATACGTTCAAACTGGGACATCTGGGTCAGTAAGGAGCCCATTTTAAGCTATGGTGTGTAGAAGTTTTTAATTTGGAGATATCGTAATAACAATGATCTAGGAAGTCCATAGGTTTCGCAAAGTGTGGGGAACGGGTGGATAGAAGTCACTGAAACTAGTTTATGTAAACGAATGAGATTTGTATTGGGCCATGGGCTAAAGGAACTAGGGGAATCCCAGGCTGGGCAAAATGAGGTGTTTCTGAGGAAAGAGAGAAGTGGGTTACGATGATGATGTTGTGATTGCAGGCCATGTGTGGTTTTGAATCTGTCCCAGATTGACAAAGAATGTTTTGTGATATGGTTGAGAATCTAAGCTTGTTCAACTAGATGGAACCATAACATAGTAGCCACAGAAATGGGATCACAATCAACAGATTCAATAGCTACCCATAATGGTGCATCCTTAACGCCATGGTATTTAGGGAGTTGCGTGAGATTTGCTGCATAGCAGTAAGTTGAGAAGTTAAGCAATCCTAAGCCGCCACAAAGTTTGGAAAGATACAGAGTTGGCTTGGAGATTTAGGGTTTGGCAGGGTTTACCCTAGGTAAAGGTCAAAGCTCTGCACCGTATAAAGCGTAGAAAATAAGAATGGATAGGAATGGAAAAGACAGGAGGGAGATAGGACGGTAGTTTGCACTAGAGGAGGCATCCAATCAAGGTTTAGGTAACTTTGAAATTATCGCTGTTAAAGTTTCGGATCAAAATGAGTGTCCTTTCAGCAGAGAATTGAAGATATTGCTTAGCAAAAGTGTTAAGATAGCAGAGAATTGTTTATAATAGACAGAGAACCCACCTGGTCCTGGTCATTTATGCAATTTTAATGTTTTGATAGCCAAGTTTACTTCTGATTCTGCAATAGGGCACTCAAGTCGATCTCGCTACACATGAGAAAGAGTTGGTTGGGTAATGCGTGAGAAAAGAGCATCAGTGGAAGCAAGGTCTAGTTCCTGGGCAGGTGAATAAAGTTTAGCAAGGTTAGAGCGAAAAACTTGCAATATTTTGACTGGGTTGCTAGTGTAAGCATCACGGTCTAACTTTAAGCACATACATGAGGTGGGTCTGTTCACTGCTCATTATGTCCGTTCAAGTAGGGTATCAGGTTTATTGGCATTAACCACTTGCCGACCGCCTCTCGTACTTTTACTGTGGCAGTGTGGCTCTGCTGCGTGAATTGCCGTTTATAAATGACGATTCGCACATGCGCGATTTGCGGGCGAGTGCACGCTGCTGACGCTAAACAGGCAGACTCGATGTCCGCTGGTGACCTACGATTGCCTGTTAGAGAGGCAGAATGGGGAAGCACTGATGTAGACGCGGCGGTTCCCTGTTCTGTCAGGGGATATATGACAGATCTACTGATCCCTGTGATTGGGATCAGTTAGATCTGTCATGTTATCATGTCCCTGCCAGCCCCCACACAGTTAGAACAAGGTTAGGGAACACAGTTAACCCCTTGATTGCCACCTACAGGTTAACCCCTTCCCTTCCAGTGACATATATACAGTAATCAGTGGCTATTTTTTAGATCTGATCGCTGTATAAATGTCAATGGTGCCAAAAAAGTGTCAAAAGTGTACGACATGTCCGCCACAATATCACAGTCCCGCTAAAAATCTCAGATTGCTGTCATTACTAGTAAAAAAACATTAAAACTCCATAAATCAATTTTCAGGGTTTGTAGACGCGATAACTTTTGTGCAAACCAATCAATATATGTTAATTGTGATTTTTTTTTTTTTTACCAAAAATATGAGGAAGCATACATATCGGCCTAAACTGATGAATACATTTTTTTATATATATATATTTTTTTGGATATGAATTATAGCAAAAAGTAACACATATTGTTTTCTTTTTCAAAATTGTCGCTCTTTGTTTGTTTATAGTGCAAAAAATAAAACACGCAGAGGTGATCAAATACCACCAAAAGAAAGTTCTATTTGTGGGAAAAACAGGACGTCAATTTTGTTTGGGTACAACGTCGCACGACCACGCAATTGTCTGTTAATGTGACGCAGTGTCAAATCGCAATAAGTGCTCTGGTCAGGAAAGGGGTAAATCCTTTCGGGGCTGAAGTGGTTAAGATAAAATATATGTTGTCTTTTGCTTAGGATCTAGTCGGCCGAATTAGTGAGAAACAGGTAAAATTCCTTATCTAGATGTGATTTCGTAGTAGGCTTAGGGATTGACTGGAATGCAGCATGACATGCATTAAAGTCTGCTTCCAGTTTTTGGTGTAGGCTTTTGCATTCTCGTTTGAGAAATGCTACCTGCCGGATTAGCATGCCGCGAATCACGGATTTGTGCACTTCCCATAGAGTCAAGGTGGACAGTTCCATAGAGGTATTGTTAGTGAGAAAATCCTTAAAACCAACTTTAGTGTCCAGTCGAGGGGATGGGTGGGCTAAGATTGATACACCAAGATGTATCATGTGTTTTAGGGACATAGGAGGCTATAGTGGTGCAGACTGCACTGTGATCAGTCCAGGCGAAGCACACAATGACTGATGAAAGATGTAGTAGATCCCAGAAAAGGATTTATATGGGTGAGCATTAGGGGTGCGCATCTTCACTGGTCTCACGATTCGATTCGATTACGATTATTAGGTCAACGATTCGATTCGATTTGATTCCGCGATGCATCACGATGCATCACGATTACTACCCAAGTGCCCATGGTTTTCAACTTTTCATCCAAAAATTCAACAAGCAGTCTGAAATTGAAGAACTATATTTCTTTTCCTCTGCTATTTTTAAAAAAATACACTAACCTCAGTTCCCTGCGTGCAATGCGTGCATATAGTAAAGTCTGAAGAAACAGTGACCACAGCAGACATCCAGACATTGCAACAGTATTTATTTAGAACAGTAAAAAATACTATGACATGGCATTACTGTTGTATAGTGTTAGCTAGTAGCTAGCTATGCAGTTTTCTTCTTCATAAAATAAAATATTAAAATGTAAAATATAACCTGTAAAATTTACAGTTTGAGTTAACACATACACACGTAGTCGTACCACCACCTCTACAAGAAAACACAGCACTTATTATTGACTGGCAAAAAATACAGTGAACCTGTAACACAACAGACACTAGGTTGCAAATTTTCAGGTTCACTGTGATGTTTGCTTGCCACTGCCACAGTGCCACCACCAGTGATCAGACTCAACAGAACATGGTTGTGCGTGATAGACACAGCTCAGCTAGATTGGTGTTATAAGATCTTATCACACTTCGTCACTTTACAGAAAACATTACCTGCAGTGCTGCTGAGTGCACTGCACTGCATTGCATTCTACCACAATTACACCTGTAACTGAAGCCAAGCCAAGCCACCATTAAAGCTAGGAAATCTTTGACAGAATAAATTGTCAATTGAAACTTAAAACCTTGAGTAAATCCTTAGGGGATCACAAATATAGACACAACAAACCCAAAAAAAACACACACGTCAGTTAGTGAATCAGAATCCTGAGAAAGGGCAGGCCAGTGGCCACTGCGCCAAGCAGTCCAGTTGGGTCGCTGATTCGCTGTGTGATTTTTTTTTTTTGTTGTTTTTGTGTGTGTATTTGTGTGATCCAATAAAGATTTTATGAAGGTTTTAAGTTTCAATTTATTCTTTCAATTATGTTCCTTCCTTTGGTGGCTTGGCGGGCGTCAGTTGTCTGAAAAAAAGTTTTAGCATATTTATTTGGTTCGTGGTTGAGGGTTACTTACCCCTAGCCAGAAGACAGACAGTCAGTGTGAAAGTTCAAAATGGGAGCAATCTTCCAAAAGAAACCATTCTCCATTTTCATTGCTAGAAAAGCTATAACAAATATAAAATGTTCAAGGTTCACTGATGGTTGTTTATTGTCACTGCCACTCTGCCAGTACCACTGCCACCTCCACTGCCAGTCAAACAGACTCAACAGAACACAGGTGTGCTGCACTGTGCACTGTTGATGCCAGACGGCCAGATCGGCGTTATAAGATCTCGTCACTTAGTCACTTTACAGAAAATGTTACCT
>BLSH010480204.1:304109-316455 GCA_018402905.1 Glandirana rugosa
TCTCCCTTCTCCTATTGTTTTCGACACCGTCGAAAGTATCAATTCCTGGATGCCGGAATGAGACAACACCTGTTGTGCCCCAAAGCGATGGACAACTTCTGCTATCTCGGCGCAATGTTCTAGGGCAGTGCATCAGTGAAATGTCTTTCGCAATATGGACGTGAGACGGTGCTTTGTTTTCGAGTCAAGTAACGCAGTTACTCGGTTCGTACAGCTCAGTGTTATTGCACACTAAGGACCTGAAGTCAGTGCTGTCTCAGAATACAGTTTTATTGTCGTGTAATGTAATCATTCCTGACCGTCTAGAACAGCGTACATGACGTTTGCTCTCGGTAAATACTCAGAGTGTGTCCACGAGTAGACCTGAGAAAGTAGCTCCGCCAGATGAGCACCTGTGTGAGACTCATAAATGGCTCTCGTTTGCAGTACATGCGACAAGATCTGCCAGTCCTTACTAATGTAATGTGCTGTTATTTTGACATAAGACTCTGTCGTGACTGAAGTCCAGGAATCACACGTTATTGTGACTCGACATGCTTGGCTCATTGACGCAATGAACTGAGCTTTTGTTTCGTGGCAGAGTGCAGGTATAACGCTTTCTGTAAAGTGACTACGTGACGGGATCTTGTAACGCGGCTCTATCGTCTTCAACAGGTAGCGAAACCCCGTGTTGTCCACAACAGAGTAAGGCCGTAGGTCCTTAACTATGAAAGCTGCCACAGCTTTTGTTATCCTCTTCCCTCTTTCAGAGCTGGGTGGCAAAGTCGGCAGTATTGCATCAATTCTCGGCTGAGCTGGGTCTATTTCCTTGGCACTGGTGGAGGTGGTGGCAGTGGCACTGGTGGTGGTGGTGACAGGTGTTAGCATCTCAGAGTGAAAATGGCTAACGTGGTTTCTCAAGTTAGTAGTATTCCCTAGATATTTAATTTTTGTGTGACAGTTTTTACACACAGCATGTGTATTGTCCAATTCGTGCTTCCCTGGTTGTTCATAAAAGCCAAAATGTGTCAGATGTTTGCTTTTAAAATGCTAGGTGCATTTTTATCTCTCGTTCTTTTTGGTCTCCTTCTGACATTTTACTTTAGCATGCCATGCAATTGTGTAAGGACTATGGACTCTGTCAGTATAAAAAAAAATGAATTAAGTCACTGCGTCAAGTGTCAACTGTCAAGTCAACTGTCAAGTCATGTCATGTGACCATAAAAGCAAAAGCAAAGCAAAGTTTGCTATACAAGTTAAATAAAAAATACACAACAGACAACACTACTTGGCTGCTGCTTTTCTTATGAGGGCATCAAACAGTAATGGCTCAGTCTCCCTATGAGGGGAACTGGGGGAATAGGGCTGCCTGTCACCTTCAATAACGTAGGCGGAATCGGGATGGGTTTGGTTTATTTTAACTTGGATCAATATGGACTGCCAAATTGCCAATGCCATGGTATTTATTTAAACCTCTGGACTACTTTTTTATTATAGAGCAGCACAAGTTAAGTTATTAATTATGTTAGCTGTTAGGTGAGGTACAGGTATGAGGTGCGGCAGAGACACAACAGCCCTACATTAAAGTGTAAGTAAGTAGTGTACTAGTATTTTTAGTAGTATTATTTAACTCATTAGGATTGTATGAGAGAGAGGTACCTGTCTGATGATGAATGGTGCACTGGTGGTCTGGTCTGTGGTGGTTCCATGCAGCAGCCTGTGAGGTGAGGCAGAGGTGAGGATGGAAGGACAAGCGACACTGGCAGCCTGAGGCCTCAGGCCTGGATCCCTTGGGTCAGTCTTCTTCAGGCAGCAAAGCTCTGACACTCAGTCAGCGTGAGGACTCACTGTGGACTCTTTGGAGTATCTCTGCTGGGCCTGGGGACACTCACTGGCTGGCTGCACGTGTCTCAGACTCTGTCTCCCCTCCTGCGTGTTCCATCTCGGCTCCAGTCCACGCCGCAATGCCGCCGCCGCTGTGGATGACGTCAGAAGAGGCGCGGCTCGCCCTCGGCTCCTTTTGGCTGTTTCCGGCGAGACGCGGCGAGCGCGGATGACGTCATCACGTGTTAATCGATTATTGACGGTCGCTGCATCGATGCCGCATCGCGGGCTGTTGAATCGCGATGAATCGATGCATCGATTAAATTCCGCAGCCCTAGTGAGCATAGTGCGTATAGCATTTACTGACAGGATTAGCTTCACGCCGGCGATGTACAATTGAGCCAAGGCAAGTACGAGGAAAGACAAAGGCTGGATGGGAACAGAAGAATCAACCCCAGTGGCATTGCATGGGGAGCGGGGGGTGCAGGCGGCACTCGGGTGACATCCACCAGAGGGGTGACACCCTTTGGCAGGGCCCCGGCCCAGGGCAATGCCACTGCACCAACGATCTGCATCTCTTGCATCCACAAACTGTCTGAGCCTCTGAGCTGTCCCCACTGTCTCACATAGCTGAGCAGAGCAAAGCCACCTCACTCTCCCCTCTGTTTACATCTACACATGAGGAGGGGAATTTCTGTGCATGTCCCGTGATATGAGTGTAGCGCTACCCCTGAAGGAGCTGCTAATATAGGTTCAGTCCCATACTCTGCCTCTCAATCCCAAATAACTGTCCCAGCCCCTCTGGCACAACAAGCAGCAGTGTAGTTGCAATGCACAATAAAAAAGACATAAATGTAGTGAACAGGAAGTTTGTTTATTGGGAGACTTTCCACAATCAAACAAACTATATACTGATATTCAAGTGTATAAGCTGTTAAATCCAAATGCACACTTCAAAATAATACAGGCAAACAATTTAAATGGCTTTAAATTGGCTTATGCATTCAGGCATAAAAGGGAACTGATCTGACGTAACAACAGACAGTCTGTTTCCCTCAAATCCTGAAATCACAGACCCAGGCAATGAATATGTGAGGTAATAGGCCACAAATCACTGATACCAGGAAAGTAACAATGAGAGTCCTCACAATGAAAATATCCAAGATCTTCGCTAGCCTGGCGTTGGTGCACTTGGTGTCCTGTTGAGAAGGATTAACAAAGGCTACTTGTAAGTATCCTGGTAGGCAAAGTGGAATTTAGTGACTAATCAGCAGAGAGCGAGTGTTCCTACCAAAGTGGGCACTGATAAGGCAATGTAACCTTACTACTGTGTCTTCAAGGATGGGCAAAATGCCCGCTCACCCATCCTACGACCAAAGGATCAAGCGATAGGTTCCTCAACAGGCCTGACTGGCCACCTTGTAACCGGATCGGCCCATGTCCTCAGGATCGCCTGGGGAGGTACTCTGGGATCCCTCTCAGATAGGATGTCTGTCACCGTCCGATCCCTGGAGCTGTGGAAGGATCAGCACACCACCCTCTGGAGCTGCGGCTGGAGGGTTCCCCTCTGTGATTAACAGCAGCCTCTCTGGTCACATCTGTCTCCTTCTCTCCCTCATGGAGAACTCCCCAGCCTTCCAAAATGGAGTCCTTAGCCAGCCCTCTGCTTTTGCAGAGCCCCCCTGGGATTTGTAGTTCTATGGCTTTAAAAGTCAATGGGGCAGGTCTCTCAGGGGACTTCATATTCCAGAGTCATTTGTGGCTCCCAGGAATCCCTCTGGTCCTGCTGCTTGTAAAAGCCTCCTTATCCACATAGAAACATACCAAGGAAACCAGTGTAATCCGATCCTCCTGTGTCTTTTACACAGCTTACATTGAGTTCAGTCTGCAAAACGGGGTGGGGGGGGGATTTCACCCAGGGGCTGACAGGCACATCTCTCCCTACTAAAAGAGCCTGTGTCTTCTGGCAAAGTTCAGAAGTAACGGGCAGCAAAGCGGGCCCCCGCTACACACTACCCCCACCAAAGAACCTTTGATCCTCCAAAGGAAGAAAAGTCTGCGACCTGTTACATGCTTTGTGTATACACGAGGAGAGAAAGACAGGTTAGTGCACAGAGGAAACCAAACAGTTTGCATTTGCATAAAACCCTGGCAGAGGATCCTCCCACCAATGGGCATAGGAGGGAAGGCTGTCCTGCCTATAGGCCACCTTAATTGGAATGGCCCAGCTTGATGTGCCAGGGGGTGAGTTAGGGTCGCCCTCCATCAAATCTGTGGTCGAAGAACCAGGCTCTTCAATAGTCCTTTGAAAAGTGAAGATCACCTCCTCACAGCTTTCACCCAAATTATCATATGTCAGTCTCTTTGGTGGGCGAATAACTCTTTTCTCTCTCTGCCCCTTGGCTTCAGATATGGTGGGCCTACTTTCCTTTTCCCTCTCTTCTTCTACTTCAGCTTCCTCCTCCTCAGCAAAGGGGTGAGGATCCTTAGAGTCTGCTGCCAACATAGGGGACAGGGAATCTCCCATATCTTCTGAAGGCTGCCTTTGAGGTACAAATTCCAGGGCCTCCGGCCTGAGGGTCTTAGTATTTGTCACTTTGAGGGGAGAGGACGAAGGACTAACAAGTTCTAACATTTGGGATGGTCACAGCCAATCTATTCCCATCTCCTCATTCTCACTGTCCTCATCTTCTTCATCCAGAGGTGCTGACTGAGATCTAGTCACTGGCGAGACCTTTGTGAGGCTGCATGTGTAGACTGAGGATCCAATGGTGGTGAAATACGGACTGTTTCCGACAAGGGCAACAGGTGATTGAGATGCCAAGTATTTAGCGGGCTTGTACTTCCTTCTGGTCAGATCTGATATACTGGCAGCCCTGGAAGTTGTTTACAAATCACATAAGGCTGTGACCTCCAGTGATCAGCCAGCTTGTGCTTCCCAGGGACACCCATATTCCTCAACAGTACCCTGTCATCTGGCTGTAAGTCTTGCACTCTCACCCTCAGATCAAAGTTCTTCTTATTTCTCTGTCCTCTGGCATCTGAGGCAGCTTGGGCCTTCTCATAGGCAGTCTTTAAATTTCTCCTCAGATGGTCCACATATCCTCTGTGAGAGGTTGCTGAGGTACAGTCCAATGAGGTGCCAAAGGCCAGGTCGACGGGCAACCTAGCCTCCGGTCCGAAACATCAACAGATAAGGAGTGTAGCCTGTAGCATCATTCAATGTGCTGCTGTATGCTTGCACAATGGCCGCTATGTGTTTACTCCAGTGTTGCTTCTGTTCTGAGGTAAGAGTACCAAGCATATCCAGGAGAGTACTATTACATCTCTCTGGCTGTGGATCCCCTTGGGGATGATACGGAGTGGTTCACGATTTCTTTATGCCAAGAAGATCTAGTAGTCTTTTGATGAGGCATCCCTCAAAGTCTCTCCCTTGGTCAGAGTGGATGCGTTGGGTAGGCAATAGTGCACAAAAAACTTTTCCACTAAGGTTTTAGCTACGGTGGATGCTTGCTGATCCTTTGTAGAAAAGGCCTGGGCATACCTAGTGAAATGATCTGTTACTACTAGAATGTTGCAGCTCTCTGAGGTAGAGTCTTCCTCTGAATGCATTGGATGCATGAGTAGCAGTAGTTCTCAACTTCGGCCAGCATACAGGGCCAGTAGAACCGGTCTCTTACCAAGTTAAAAGTTCTGTCGGACCCTAGATGGCCATGGTTATCATGTAGAGCAGTTAACACAGTCTCTCTGTGTTTTTCAGGTAGAAGTAATTGCCATCTATGTTCGGGATTACAGGAGGGACCCCTTCGGTAGACCACTCCATTGGCAATTGCAACCGATCCCACTCTCTATGAAGCAAATGAGCTTCCTTTGGGGTGTCAGTAAGGAGCAGATCAGGACACTCACTCTCTACAGCTTTCAACGTCAAATTACAAAGAGGGTCTTCCATCTGATCCTTCCTCAAATCTTTCTTGGAGAGCTTCGGCAGGCCCTCCTCTCCAACTTGGGTGAGGTTGCAGTAACTCCTGGGGACTCCAGCAGCCATGACACCAATTTCTTCTGCTCTTGATCCACCTCCAGCTCGGTACTCGGCTCCCTGACAAAGGGCTCACACACCTTCAGGTGGCAGCTGGGTCCACTCTTCTGAAGAGCTTTTAAATCATGTGGCCTTCTTGACATGGCATTGGCATCAATGTTTCCAATCCCTGGGCGATACTTAAGGCTGAAAGTGAATTCAGACAGAGCAGTCAACCACCTGTGACTGGTGGCATCCAGCTTTGCAGTAGTGAGGATGTAGGTGAGAGGATTATTATCTGTCTTGACCATGAAGGTTGCCCCGTACAAGTAATCCCTCAGCTTATCCACTACTGCCCACTTGAGAGCAAGAAATTCGAGTTTGTGGGTAGGGTAGTTCTTCTCAGCAGGTGCTAAACTCTGACACACATAGGCAACTGGTCGTAAGTTCTCACCATGTTCCTGATAGAGTACTTCTCCTGGGCCCTCCCAACTGGCATCGACGTGAAGCTCATATGGCTTTGTCGGATCTGTGTAAGCCAAGAGAGGAGCAGTCGTCAGGCTCCATTTCAGCTGTCGAAGTGCCTCTTCACACTGATCAGTCCACTGTCCCTGAATGGACTCTTTAGGTCTCCTGGGTCCTCCGGCTGATCTGACAGGCTGTACTGGATCTAGGCCATTCTCATCTTCTTCGTTCCTCAGCAGCTCATTGAGTGGGCAAGCAATTTTAACAAATCTCTCCACGAACCTCCTGTAGTAGGAGCAGACTTAAGCTCTGTCACATTAGTAGGCCTCGGCCAAGAGGTAACAGCTTCTAGCTTCTGAGGGTCGGTAGCCACGCCTTCAGCAGACACAATGTGGCCAAGGTAGTTGACCGAGGGTTGATAAAACTGGCATTTTTCCAGTGACAGCTTCAACCCTTCATCATGGATTCTCTTCAGAACCTTCTCCAAGCATTCTTCGTGCTCCTCCAAGGTCTTGCCAAAGACAATGATGTCATCTAGATACACCAACACCTCAGTGAGATTCATGTCGCCCACAGTCTTCTCCATTAGCATTTGGAAGGTCGCTGGGGTGCCAGACAGGCCCTGAGACATGCGGTCAAATTCAAAGAACCCTACCGGAGTAATGAAAGCAGCCTTCTCCCTATCTTCAGGATGCATTGGGATTTGGTAGTACCCGCTCTTCAGGTCCAGCACGATGAACCACTTTGCCCCTGACAGACTCTGCAAGGCATCCTCTATCCATGGGGTGGTGTACTGGTCTGGAATGTTCCTGCGGTTCAGTGTCCTGTAGTCGATGCAAAACCTCAGTGACCCATTCTTCTTCTGTACCACTACTATCAGAGAAGCGTATGGACTTCGAGACTCTCTGGTGATGCCTGTCCTCTTCAACTCTGCCAGTTGTTCACATAGGTCTTCCAAGTCCCCTAGAGGTATCCATCTGACCCTTTCTCTAAATGGCTTATCTTCTTGGAGACAAATCCAATGTTGGGCACTTTTTGCACACCCCACATCAAGCTCATTCTTAGAGAAGGCGACCTGCCATCTAATGAGCTGGGTCTTGACCCTATCCTTCCACTCAGGGGGAAGAGGGGTATTATTCAGATAAAACTCCTCAACAGAGACTTCATCCCTCGCCTCTCCTACCAGATCAGATGGGGAAACTGGGGTGGCTGGATTCACTTGCCCCAGCAACATTCGAGCTGGCATCTTCACTGGAGAGGCACACTCGGACACTGGCCGAGACTCTTCCACAGTTTCTTTGTAACGCCCTGGTTGAAACCACTTCTGGAATTATTTCCACTCCAGTATCAGTATTTGGCTGCCCGCTTCAAGGACCAGGAAAGGGCCTGATTGTTCCCAATTGAGCCTTACAAGTGCTGGTAGGCAAACCGCTTCCTTGGGCTGTAGTACCTTCTCACTCTGATCCAGGTACCACACCTTTCCTACGCCCTCAGCTGGGGCCTTCTTCTCCTGTACTAGGCGCCGGTAGGCTTGTCTCAGCATAGGGTGCACATTAGCAGTTGTGGTCTTAGTCTCTAGGACAAGAGGTGTCAACAGCCTCCTGACGAGGTCAGTATTAGTCTCGATGATTAGAGAACTCTTACTGGCCCCTGGTGGGTGGGGACAGACCACCGCCAAAGTATCAAAGGTCTCGGCCTTCCCAGCTACTGAAGGATCAAAGGTCAGCTTAACTGGCAGGTAGCCATCGTAGGGGAAGTTCTGAGTCCCAGTGCCCCATATCTCCAGTTCTTCTAACTTCTGCAATGGCAGGTGGTTGAGATGCCGATCATAAAAGTCTCGGTAAAGGAGGGTCACTTGAGCTCCAGTATCTAAAAGGGCCTTGGTGTAGATTCCCTCAACTTGGATGGGTACAATAGGCGAAGGTCCCACTAGCTTGCCTGGGAACTTTTAGGATATAGTGGCCTTGGCCTGTTCGTTGGCTTGTATCCACACTCCTTTTTTGCGTGTTTTTTTACCTGGTTTTTGCCTTGGCTGAGTTCTGGGAGTTTGGTATGCATTGATTCTCCGAAGCCGGTCAGCTTGCGTCAAGGGTGACAGGACACTGGGTCGCTCAGAGGCAACAACGGGGGCCCTCTTAATGGGTTTGGACCCCCACTGCTGTCTCTTTGCGTCTTTAACTTTGGAGCTAGCTATTGAAGATGGACACCCGGTTGGGTCCTTCACCGGGGTCCTCTGAAGTTTCCCGCTGGCTTCTGGCGCTATACTTCAGGCTTTTCTGGGCTTGGGCACACTCATCTATAGTGTCCCACTCCTCCACAGTTAAAGCACACTTCATTAGTCTTTGGCCTCCCACCAGAGGCAGTCGATGGAGTCGGGGGCACACTTGTTTCCATGACACTCTCATCCACTGTCTTGGTGATTTTTGCTGCCAGCAAGGTCATCATCTCTATTACCTGTGCCATTTGAGACTTCAGGGAGGCTATTTCAGAGTGTTGTTCCACTGCCCCCACAGACCCAACTTCAGCCAGAGGTGCAGAGGTTGGACGAACTGCTACTCGTTTGTCCTGGAACATGACCTCTTCTTCTCTCACCACTTTAATGAGTTCTGGGTATTTTAGGGACATAACACCCGCAGAGGTCTTCAGCTGAAGCCAGACTGGGTCAGAGCATAGGGCCCCCTTTAGAATTTGTTGTATCCGGGCCTGGTCTATGGCAGAAGACATCATTCCCTTCTTTAGTAAAATCTGGTATAGCATCTTGTTCAGCCGTCTGATGTATTCAGACAGGCATTCACCTTGGCATTAAAGGGCATGTTCAAACTGATAGATCAGGTCAACTGCCTTCTCTGTCCGCCCAAACTCCTCCTGTAACATGGCCAGGTAGTCGTAAGCTGTACAGGTCGTGTTGCTGAACTTCAAGTTCCGGATAGCCTCAGCAGCGGCCCCTCGCAAACTCTCACTGATTCATTGCTTCTTTTGGGCCTCTGGCAGGTCCCACTCTTCTAGTGCTTGCATGGCCTGTTCCATCCAAACTTCAAATTCTTCCTCCACAGTGGGCACGGGCTGTGTTCCAGAGAAAATCCTCAGCTTCCGATATCCAGCCCAAGAACATAATGGGTTGCCCTTCTGGCATTTTGATACGAATTCTCCCATGGCAGTGAAAAATTCTGGACCGATGGTGGCCGGGGTGTAGGGGAGAGGACTTCTTCCTCTGTTTCCACAGCTTGTCTGCAACTGGTAGGACCCTCTTCTTCTGTCTTAGGGTGGATTATACACAGTTCTGTTTTGTTGGCCAATTGTACATTGGTGCCTTGGAAGTGCTCGGGGACTTCTGCCTTCCATTCTCGGGGACTTCTTCCTTCCATTCTAACAGTGCGTAAGTGCGAGAGGCCCTGCAGTCCAGCCTGACATCAATCACCCATGCTTTCTTATCTGAAACCACTGTCTTCACTGCCTGACTGATTTGCTCTTCAGTCCAGGCCTCCCCAGGGAGATTGATTACCACACTTGTCTCCGAGTGGGCACCTTCTTCACTACGCCAACGGAACACAGCAGCAGGATCCATCTTGATGCCTATAGGGATGGTGACTAAGGGAGTTGATTGCAGAGTAGCGGAAATATCCCGGATGGACGAGCCCCCACATGTAGCGGTACCCCTGAAGGAGCTGCTAATATATGTTCAGTCCCATACTCTGCCTCTCAACCCCAAATAACTGTCCCAGCCCCTCTGGCACACCTAGCAGCAGTGTAGTTGCAATGCACAGTAAAACAGACACAAATTCAGTGAACAGGAAGTTTGTTTATTGGGAGACTTTCCACAATCAAACAAACTATATACTGATATTCAAGTGTATAAACAGTTAAATTCAAATGCACACTTCAAAATAATACAGGCAAACACTTTAAATGGCTTTAAATAGGTTTATGCATTCAGGCATAAAGGGGAACTTATCTGACCTAATGACAGTTTCCCTCAAATCCTGAAATCACAGACCCAGGTAATGAACATGTGAGGTAATAGGCCACAAATCACTGATACATGGAAAGTAACAATGAGAGTCCTCACAATGGAAATATCCAAGATCTTCGCTAGCCTGGCATTGGTGCACTTCGTGTCCTGTTGAGTACGATTAACAAAGGCTACTTGTAAGTATCCTGGCAGGCAAAGTGGAATTTAGAGACTAATCATAAGAGTATGAGTGTTCCTACCAATGTGGGCACTGATAAGGCAATGTAACCTTACTACTGTGTCTTTAAGGATGGGCAAAACGCCCGCTCACCCATCCTATGATCAAAGGATCAAGCGATAGGTTCCTCAACAGGCCCGACTGGCCACCTTGTAACCGGATCGGCCCATGTCCTCAGGATCGCCTGGGGAGGTACTCTTGGATCCCTTTCAGATAGGATGTCCGTCACCATCCGATCCCTGGAGCTGTGGCAGGATCAGCACACTGACCTCTGGAGCTGTGGCTGGATAGTTCCCCTCTGTGATTAACAGCAGCCTCTCTGGTCACATCTGTCTCCTTCTCTCCCTCATGGAGAACTCCCCAGCCTTCCAAAATGGAGTCCCTAGCCAGCCCTCTGCTTTTGCAGAGCCCCCTGGGATTTGTAGTTTTGTGCCTTTAAAGTCAATGGGGCAACTCTCTCAGGGGACTTCATATTCCAGAGTCCTTTGCGGCTCCCAGGAATCCCTCTGGTCCTGCTGCTTGTAAAAGCCTCCTTATCCACATAGAAGCATACCAGGGAAACCAGTGTAATCCAATCCTCCTGTGTCTTTTACACAGCTTACATTGAGTTCAGTCTGCAAAACAAGGGGGGGAGATTTCACCCAGGGGCTGACAGGCACATCTCTCCCTACTAAAAGAGCCTGTGTATTTACAGCAGTCTCCTGGCAAAGTTCAGAAGTAACAGTCAGCAAAGTGTGCCCCCGCTACACAAGTTATGTACATTATGGGTCTGCACTAAATGAGCGGGGTCTGCACTGAATGGGCGGTCTGTTCTGAAGGGGGGTCAGCAGTGAAGGGAGGTCTGCACAGAAGGAGTCTGCACTGAATGGGGGGTCTGCACTAAATGGGGAGGTCTTCACTGAGGGTGGTCTGCACTGAATGGGAGGGTCTCTACTGAATGGGCAATCTGCACTGAAGGGGGATCTGCAATGAATAGGGGGTCTGTACTGACTGAAGGGTCTGCATGATGGGAGGTCTGCACTGAAGGGGGGTCTGTACTGAATGAGGGGGTCTGCACTGAAGGTGGGGGTCTGCACTGAAGGGTGGATCTACACTGAAGGGGGGTCTTCACTTAATGGGGTCTGCACTGAATGGGGGGGGTCTGTACTGAATGGGGGTCTGCACTGAAGGGGGGTCTGTACTGAAGGGGGTGTCTGCACTGAATGGTGTCTGCATTGCAGGGGGGTCTGTACTGATGGGGGGTCTGCACTGAAGGAGGGAGGTCTGCACTGAGAGATGGGGTGTCTATTCTGAAGTAGGGGGGTCTGTACTGATGAGAGGGGTCTGTACTGAAGGAGGGGGGTCTGTACTGATCAGAGGGGTCTATATTGAGGGAGGGGGTCTGTACTGATCAGAGGAGGGGGTATCTGTACCGATGAGGGGTGTCTGCATTGAGTGGGAACTATAGTTGGTGGAAGGGGGTGACACCATGCCTTGCCTCATCGGGTGACACCAACCCTAGTGACACCACTGATCAGCCCCACTAGTGAGCAGAGTCCCTGCCCAGTCAGCCCTGCAAAATCCAGAGCTGTGTTTGTGTTAAAATGTCCACAGCAGGGTCCAGGGAAAGAGGTGGTTCATGGGCTGCAAAACAGATAACTGCAGGGGGACAATGACATGGGAGGCAGCAAAGTTATGATAGGTCCTTAGTGCTGAGGTGCCAGTGTAATTTAAGCCTGCTGTGTACCATGCAGATGCCTGTGTGTACCTACCATCACATCACCATTTATTTTGCATTACTGTGGCATCTGCTTGAGAGGAGGAATTTGCTGCTGTGTGTTATTGTTGGCTCACATCTTTGCGTGTCGGGAGTGCGTGAAAAATTGCATGTGTTCCT
>BLSH010480204.1:323428-344001 GCA_018402905.1 Glandirana rugosa
TGTGTGTGTGTGTGTGTGTGTGTGTGTGTGTGTCATTGCAGCATGCACACATACAATGATATTGAACACGAACAAAAACCATCACAAACATACTGACATTACACACACACAGAAATCATGACACCCAAACAATAGAAATTACTTTCTCGAGACAGGGGTACTTAGGAATTTTTTTTAGACCTCCAGGGGTACTTCACCGTAAAAGGTTGAGAAACACTGCTCTAGGCTAAATAATAGCCAGCATCATTCAACCCACTTCCCCTGAGCCCATATTTTGCACTTGACCCCAGCCTATGATTGGAAATTGAAGAAGAAGTAGCAAAGTGATCACTTTATCTCTGTCACCCTGCTTTCACATCCTTACAACATGCTTCTTCATCATGTGAACTGAATGACTTATTATGCTCCTTCTCCCTCGCTCATTTTAATCACTTGCTTATTGGGCACTTAAATCCCCCTTCCTGCTCAGACCAATTTTCAGCTTTCAGCGCTGTGACAATTGCGTGGTCATGCTACGCTGTACCCAAATTAAATTTTTATCATTTTTTTCACACAAATAGAGCTTTCTTTTGGTGGTATTTAATTTTTATTTTTGTTAAAAAAATGAAAAAAGACCAATGATTTTGAAAAAAAAAAAAAAGTAAAACAGATATATTTTGTTATAAAATTTTGCAAACAGGTAATTTTTCTCCTTCAGTGATGTATGCTGATGAGGCTGCACTGATGGGCACTGATAAGGCTGCACTGATGGGCACTGATGAGGTAGCAATGGCGGGTACTCATAGGTGGCATTGGTGGGCACTGAGGTGGCACTGAGAGGTGGCACTGATGGGTGGCATTGAAGGGCGTTGAAAGGTGCCAAACAAGGGCACTAATAGGTGGCACTGATGGGTGACAGCGATGGGCACTTATGGGTGACAGTGATGGGCACTGGTAGGTGGCACTGATAGGCAGCACTGCTAGGTGGCACTGATGATGAGGCACTGATGGACACTGATTGGCACCACTGGTGGGCATTGATAGGTGGCACTGGTGGACATTGATAGGTGGCATGGATATGCACTGGTGAGCACTGATTGGTGGCACTGATAACCACTGGTGGGCACTGGTAGGTGGCAATGGCAGGCGGCACTGGTGGCTGTGGCTCTTCCTCTTCGGGACCTATGTCCCTTTCACAGAAGTTGGTGATCGGCTTATTGTTCAAAAAATGATTACTGATCTTCTGTTTAAATCATGTGATCAGCTGTCATTGGCTGACAGCTGATCCCCTGGTAAGTCCACTTACCAAGCAAGAGGTACTGGAAGGCAGGAAGCAGGAGCCATAGCCGTGGGCAGAGCTAGGAGGTCCTGAAGCAGCTTGCACAGACATAGCTTCTTCCTAATAAGGGCATCTGCAAAGCACATTGTTGGTTGTTAGGACACCGACGGTCCTAACAACCCGATGGATGAATAGAATATTGAAGGGGGGGCTGAGGGAGGCAGAGAAGCACAGAATGCAGATGTGCAGGAATTCTCACTGGGTCAGCACATCTACACTGAGTGGAGGAGGTAGGCAGGTATTTTAAAAATCCAAATCCCCAGCGAGTGGCTGGGGATTTGGATTTTACCACTCCCCCAATCCTGGCACCCTAAGGCGGCTGCCTAAGCTGCCTTATGGTGGCGCTGGCCCTGTTTGCACTGATTGTATTTAAAAGCAGCATTAATTTCAGTTGATGATGCAGTCTTCCAGCGCTGCTTTATTACTCATTCAAACAGTGTTCATTTTCCCAAACACAGGATTACAAGGAAACAAGTGATGTTAGGTGGCAGATAATAAATTGTTGCAGTACAGAAGCACCTGGATGGAAAAAGATTGCCCTAGGTAAGCAATCAGTGATCCCTGTATTCATGTCATAGTTTCATTTTTAGTTTTGACAGGGGTCAGAACCCATTCTTCAGAAAACCTTTTCTGATATTGATACTCCCTGATTATGAACTGCAGATAAAAAAAAAATCAGGATAGCAGCAATAAACGAAAACACAGAAAACTAAGAAATCTGTTTAGCAACTTTTTTCACTCAAGGTTTATTGTTATTATTATTATTATTATGATACAGGATTTATATATCGCTGCGCTTTACAACTTTAAGGTAGACAGTACAAATACAGTAAGAAATCAGAGGGCTCTGCTTGTATTTACACATGTTTTTAATTGAATCTATGTAAAAAATGAGTAAATCTTGGGTTAAAATTTTGTGAATCTTGGGTGAGAATTGAATAAATAGACCCTTAAGCTGGTTCACACTATTGCAAATTGGATGGGGATTTCCATGCATCCAATTCGCATGACAGGAGACTGTGACCGGCTATCAATAGAGCTGGTTCACACATCTCAGGGGCGGCCGCAGAGTGCACAGCAGGAGAGTCCTGGGTGTGTTTGTCTCTGTTTCAGGTCCGAATTCAGCCAAAAATTCGGACCTAATTGGCACCTGAAACGCACCGGGCCCCCTGCTGTGCCCCGCGGCTGCACATAATGTGAACAAAATCTGGTGCAACTCTCCATTGAAACCAATCAGCTTCCAGTTTTTTTGTCAGAGCTTAACCACTTCAGCCCCAGAAGGATTTATCCCCTTCCTCACCAGAGCACTTTTTGCGATACAGCATTGCGTCACTTTAACCACTTCGCTACCAGGCCAATTCTGACACTTCTCTCCTACATGTAAAAATCATAATTTTTTTGCTAGAAAATTACTCAGAACCCTTAAACATTATATATATATTCTTAGCAGAGATCTTAGGGAATAAACTGGCGGTCATTGCAACTTTTTATGTCACGCGGTATTTGCGCAGCAGTTTTTCAAACACTTTTTTTTGGAAAAAAAAAGTTTAATGAATTAAAAAACGGAACAGTAAAGTTAGACAAATTTTTTGTATATTGTGAAATATGATGTTACGTCGAGTAAATTGATACCCAACATGTCATGCTTTAAAATTGCGCCCACTCGTGAAATAGCGCCAAACTTAGGTACTTAAAAATCTCCATAGGCGACGCTTTAAATTTTATTACTGGTTACATGTCTAGAGATACAGAGGAGGTCTAGTGCTAGAATTATTGCTCTCGCTCTAATGCACGTGGCGATACCTCACATGTGTGATTTGAACACCGTTTACATATGCGAGTGCGACTTACGTGTGTGTTCGCTTCTGTGCGCGAGCTCGCAGGGAGAGGGCACTTTTTTTTTATTATTATTTATTTTACCTTTATTTTTTATTTTTACACTTTCTCTTTAATATTTTTTTTGATCACTTTTATTCCTATTGCAAGAAATGTAAACATCCCTTGTAATCTGAATATTGCGTGACAGGTACTCTTTTTGGAGAGATATGGGGTCAATAAAACCTCACATCTCTCCTCTAGGCTGTAAAGACCGAGATCAGAAAAAAACAGCGATCTCTGTCTTTTCAGCCGAGTTCACGGGCATTGTTTACATCACGTGACCCGGACGTGATGTCATACCTCGCGCCCGGAACTACGAGGTGCATAGAGATGACTAGTGACCATCTGCTCATCAATCATCTCTATGCTCAACTTCCGCGGGCGACGGATCTGTTCTCCGGGGCCGCCGGGAGAAGCACCGAAGGGCGACAGGAGGGGGGACGTCCCCTCTCGTTGCCGATAAGAAAGATCAACTGAACTGCCACTATGATCATTCTTATGGTGCAGAGAATCACCGGTGGATTAAAATCATATCTGAATGATGCATGTAGGTGCCAGCATCATTCAGATATCACCACTTAAAGCGGAGGTCCGGGCTAAAAAAAAAAATTAAAAGTCAGCAGCTACACATACAGTAGCTGCTGACTTTTAATATTAGGACACTTACCTGTCCTGGACTCCAGCGATGTCGGCACCCGCCGCCGATCTTCGGATCGGGGGACGGGTGCAGCCGCTTCCATCGCGGGTAAGGGAACCCGGACGTGTAAGCAGTACAGCTTCACGCCGGGCACCTTACCGCGCATGCGCGAGCTCTGCCACGCTCTGCTACTGGCCAGGCGGCCAGTAGCAGAGCGAGCAGGGAGGAGGGAGCCGGGCTTCTGATGTCAGCGGCCGCGTCGGCCGGCCAGAACTCCCGGAAGTGTGGAAAAGGACACCTGTCTAAAGACAGGTGTCCTCTTCCCCCTCCCCCCCGAAAGGTGCCAAATGTGACACCTGAGGGGGGGAGGAATCGAACCAGCGGAAGTTCCACTTTAGGGTGGAACTCCGCTTTAAAGACAAGGACGTCTTTGGACGTCCGGCGGTAGGCAAGTGGTTAACTGACAATTGCGCGGTCGTGCCACACTGTACCCAAACTAAATTGACGTCCTTTTTTCCCCACAAATAGAGCTTTCTTTTGGTAATATTTGATCACCTCTGTGTTTTTTATTTTTTGTGCTATAAACAAACAAAGAGCAACAATTTTGAAAAAAAAAACAATATTTCTTACTTTTTGCTATAATACATATCCAAAAAAAATATAAAAAAACAAACTTATTCATCAGTGTAAGCCGATATATATTGTTCCTCATATTTTTAGTAAAAAATTGCAATAAGCGTATATTGATTGGTTTGCGCAAAAGTTATAGCATTTACAAACGATGAGAATTAATTTATGGGGTGCAATTTTTAGCGGGACTGCGATATTGCGGTGGACATGTCGGACACTTTTGACACTTTTTTGGGACTATTGGCATTTATACAGCGATCAGTGCTATGAAAATGCACTGATTACTGTGTAAATGTCACTGGCAGGGAAGGGGTCAACACTAGGGTGTGATTAAGGGTTAAGTGAGTTCCCTGGGATGTGTTACTAACTGTATGGGGCTGGGGGCTGGGCTGACTGGGGGAGGGGAGTGATCACTGCTCCCATATATAGGGAACATAGGATCACTCTTCTTCTCCCCTGTCAGAACAGGGGTCTGCTTGTTTACATACACGGATCCCCATTCTTTCACTGCCGGGGAGCAATCGTTTGTGACCGGCAGACATTGAGTCCGCCCCACCCGCTCACTGGCTCCCCCGCTAGCTTGTAAGTGTGCGAGCATGCTTTGGCGGCGCATGCACACCCACAATACTCGCTCTTCCAGCTGCCATTAGGTGACAGCGGTTTGCGCAGGAGAGCCATGTTACCGCTGTCAAGCAATGCAGGCAGTCCACAAGTGGTTAAAAAAACAAGCTGACGTGAGAAGCTGATTGGCAACCAGGCACAGCTGAACCAGATTTTGCACTCTCCAGTTTTAGTAAACAACAATAAAAAAACACAAGGGGGCACCAACTAGGTGCAGCATCAATGGGTTTATTACAATTAAAAGGCCAAATGCAAACTCACAGAAATATACAAACAAAGAGCTTATCTGCAAACATGCCACATTCGATAGAAGCCATCCACAGGGATTGTGACAGCTTTTTTTTCTTTTACAAAATACTGTTTTCACCATTTTTAATTCTTTCTTGCCTCTCAGTGCTACTAATCTCTTGCAGCCTCTTTGTGGCTACTTCCTGTCTACTTTGCACTCCATCAACGGACGCACATCATAATTTCTCAGGGTTGACTTCTTGATGTTGACGACAGGGGAACATTTCAACACTTTCACTGAAAGAGCATTTGACAGCGTTACAAAGTAGCTCAGTTGGTAGACAAGGACAAAATGAATAAAAGGTATTATTTTAGTGAAAGCTGCAGATGTAGACTTTTGAAAATACATGAACAAATGAAAGGTTATATCAGATTTTAGTGATTTACATCTACCTTAAGCATTGCAGAAATGATAGTATCCACATCAGGACAAACGTATATACAATTAAAACACATTTGCATTTTTTAGAGAATCTTTAGATGGGACGTGTTTTATTTAGATATATTTCCAGCAGCTTGCTGCTTCTCTTCCCACACCTGATCCTTGTCAAAGCCAAATTGGATTATACATACCATGAGATCCATCCTACCATCTCGTCTAACTTTCCCACACCTCTGATTTCTAATCTTCGTTGACTCCCTTTGTCACTAGAAACATTTTCCAGCTGTTCCAGTCCTCTATATCACTCCTGCACTCCTCACCTCATTCTTAGTGCCTGTTCCAACCATATTTCTTTGGTATGCAAAAGGTAACTTAACAACAAAAATTAAATAATGCATTCTGTACATAGTGTATATCTAACATTAAATGACTGTGAACATATTTGTGCAATCTTCCTAGTCTGATGGTCATATATGTTTACATGGATAGTCGAGACCCTGTGTTAACAGCTGGTTGCATGGGCTTCCATGAGGAATGCATTTGTAAGAGCATTCAATAATTACTAGGAATCTTGCAAGGAAGTAAACATTTTGCTGCAAAACACTCTACATTCACACAGCAGAATAACAATGGCCAGGACAGTCATTGCCAAGAATTGGTAGATTCTTGCTCGTGCCTCTAAAAACTGCCTGCACACACTGGGTTTAAATTTACTAAAGCCGGAGAGTGCAAAATCTGGTGCAGCTGTGCATGGTAGCCAATCAGCTTCCAGTTTATTTTCTCAAATCTTAAAGTGGATGTAAACCCGATTCATGAAATTTGAGTTGGACACATCTATCTGTAGTGTTTTCTTATCTCTCTTAAAAAGCTATGTCCCGTAGCTGTCTCTTCCTATGTAGCTCTGTTATCAGCCTAATAAGTTCTCACACGTTCTGGGAGACAGGACATAGAATTTAGAGATGGAGGAGGTTGCTAAAAATAGATTAGCAGCCAACTAAACAATTCACAGACATGGCTCTGCATGTGTGGGAAGGGGGTGTGTGCCTTTCCTCCAAACAGTTTTCACATAGTCTCTCACAGTGTCTAGTAATCATCAACTCCTAGATAGGAACAAGGAAGTGAAAAATATAACAGAATGTGCATTTTCTAAACAGTATATCAAGCTGAAGACAGACAATTCATGTAACATACATAAGAAAAAAACAGATGCAGCGCTAATCCAGTTTGTGTGTATAAACACACACCTCAGTCCTCTTAAATTTAAATGATGTCCAAAACATTGCATAAAGTGTCAAACAATATGTGCAAAATATCACAAAAAAGTGTCCAAATTAGGTGCTTAGCATCAGCTGATGCTTTCTAAAGCACTTAGATTGAGCAAGCTGACATATGCAAAACGACAAATATAAAGTGCTATCAAATGATTCAATATAATCAAATAGTTCCTCTGTGAAAAGTGCAGCAACAAATGATTTCACAGTAAATACAAATGGGTCTAAAGCAGTGGTTCTCAACTCCGGTCCTCAGGACCCACCAACAGGCCAGATTTTAAGTATTACCTTGGGGAGATGCAGACTAGAACACTGCAATCACTGAGCAGCAAATAATATCACCTGTGATGTATTTCAGTTATCCTGCAAACCTGGCCTGTTGGGGGGTCCCGAGGACCGGAGTTGAGAACCACTGGTCTAAAGGAAGGTTCTTCCCAATAATGCACAAACAATGTCTTTGGAAAAGTGCCAGCATGCTGAGCGATATCATCCACCAGTCAATCTAACCGCTCAACTCATGATGAGTAAAAAAAGCATCTATCCCCACCATGGGATTAAACAGGCAACTGGTAATGGTTCCCAATGATGCTCCCCTTGAGCGCTTCTGTAGAACTTCCTGGCAATCTCACCGTATGTAAAGACAAAATGCAAGGATCTAGTGCTCTCTGTCTTTATTATTCCAAAGAAGATAAAAGATGCAAACTCACATTCTGTGGCACAATATAGCCATGCTAACTGAGATCAGCATGTGTACAGCCTGTGCACTCTGATGGCCATGGCGTGACGTCAGATGCAGGCTCCTTCCCCTAGACGCGTGTCATCAGGGCGTGACTTCCTCAGTAGGGGTCCCCAACTGAGTAAAAATGGACCCTGCACAAGGAACGTGAGAGTGAAAGGGGCCTTGAACATTTACAAAAAACACTTGGAAGCTGATTTCTATGCACAGCTGCACCATATTTTGCACTCTGCAGTTTTAGTAAATCAACCCCACTGTGTGCAACCAGCAGAAGCTGTCAGATCTGTAATGTGTACAACTCTGAGCTGTTATATGCAAATAGAGCCTACGACTGACCTTAACCGCTTCCATACCACGTGCAGTATATTTAGTGTGGCAGTGTGGATGCGTCCCGCGAATCACCGTAAATAAAAGGCGATTTGCAGAGCGGCTGTTAGGGGGCACGCCGCGCACACCCGCCGTGCTCCAGAGGAGTGTGCCCATTGCTCAGGCAGACCAAATGTCTGCCTGCAAGCCGCGATGAGAGGAGACAGCAAAAGAACGGGGAACCGATGTAAACACGGCGGTTCCCGATCTGTCAGTGGGGACAGTCTGTCTACTGATCCCTGTCACTAGGATCAGTTAGATCTCTTATGCCCATAATAGCCCAGCCCCCCCCCCCCCCACAGTTAGAACACGTCTAGGGAACACAGTTAACCCCTAGATCTTCCCCTGCATGTTAACCCCTTCACTGCCAATGACATTTATACAGTAATCAGTGGATATTTAAATTTCTGATCGCTGTATAAATGTCATTGGTCCCAGAAAAGTGTCAAAATGGTCCGACATGTCTGCTGCAATATCGCAGTACCGCTAAAAATTGCAGATCACCACCATTACTAAATTAATAAAAAAATAAAAACCCTAGAAATGAATTCTCATCATGCGTAAACGCGGCCACTTTTGCGCAAACCAATCAATAAACGCTGATTGCGATTTTTTTTTACCAAAAATATGAGGAAGAATATAAATCGGCCAAAGCCGATGAAAAACATGTTTTTTTATATTTTTTTTTATTTGTATTTTAGCAAAAGGTAAGAAAAACTGTTTTTTTTTTGCAAAATTGTCGCTCTTTTTTTGTTTATAGCGGAGATCAGAAATGACGCAGAGGTGATCAAATACCACCAAAAGAAAGCTCTATTTGTGGGAAAAAAAGGACGCAAATTTTGTTTGGGTACAACGACGCACAACCGCGCAATTGTCAGTTAAAGCGACGCAGTGCCGAATCGCAAAAAGTGCTCTGGTCCTAACGTGGGAAATCCATCTGGGGCTGAAGTGGTTAAACTCATTGGGGTTGATTTACTAAAACTGGAGAGTGCAAAATCTGATGGAGCTGTGCATGAAAGCCAATCAGCTTCTAACTTGTTCAATGAAGCTTTGACCGATAAATCTGGAAGCTGATTGGTTTCTATGCAGAGCGTCACCAGATTTTGCGCTCCCCAGTTTTAGTAAATCAACTCCATTGTGTCCAGGGTTGACATTTCTGTAAAGTTCTGGCAGCATACAAACTGGCCACAGCTGTGTGATGCTGCATACTGAGGCAGTGTTTAGCTAAGGGTAATCTCTAGTGAGAATCAGTAGATCAGCAGTTTTAAATGCCGCCAGAACACAGTGTGTGCCATCAGCAGCAGATCTCATTGGGGACTGTCAATTTGTAATCTGTACAACTCATTAGCTGGTGCCACCACTGTTTACATGTAACCACTCCTCTGACCAACCATAGATGCAGCCAGTATGTTTTGCAGAATGTTGCTACATCCAGCGGTGGCTTAGCTGCCTCTGAAGACTATCCTCGCCTATATACGAATGTAGGGTAAAGGTTCTCCTTTCAGGCAACAGCTTACATGCAAACAGAGAATTAAGCCAGCCAAGCCTTAGGTCCCATTCAAACATCCCTTAGTGGGAATGTCAGTTCCCGCAAGTGATTTAAAAAGTGCAATTCACACACGGAAATGTGTGTCATGTATAGGGCAGCCCATTCAATTGAATGGGCTGCCCTATGCATGTTTGTCGCAACAAAGAAGCTCAGGGACAAAATTTAGGCATTAAGCCAGGCGTGATTTTACACATCGTGGAAAAAATCACTGCCTGTGCCATGATTCTCCCTCGTTTTGTTACATGACATTTGCGGCAAAATCACTCCATATTTGGAGTGCTATTCTGGATGAATGACACACAAAAACATACCGCACATTTTGCCCTGATTTGAAATCAGTGGTAGAATTGCAGAATCTCCTGTGATTCCAAATCACCTATATGTGAATGAGGCCTTAAGTTAACCATCAAAGGGTTGTTTTTTTAATTCAGCCAATGGGTTGAACAAAAGAGGAACAGATTCCGCCCTCTACACATCCTTGTTGAACAGACTGGTTTTCAATTCATCTATGGCCAGCTTTAGTCACAAAGTCTTGATGCTTTAGAAAAGATAAGAGTTCTTCACATCATAAATACCATAAACTATTCTATTTTCTACAGAAACCTTGAAAATCTTTCTGACCAATGTCATAGAAATGAACCCGTATTCAATCACTGCTTGCAGTGTGGATCAGTATATAGTAAAATGAATGGGGAATCTGGCACTCCAACTGTGCTATGTCCTTGATGTGATGATAAAAACAGTAGCTAAAGATAGCACTGTAACAGTCTATTTGTCCCAGATTTGAGGTACACGTAGGGTTAAAAGCAGACAGTCATCCTCAGAGTGTGTCCAAGATCCTGTAACAACATGTGGAAGAGCGGGGGGGGGGGTGCCAACTGAGTGCAGTATTAGTAGTAAAATGTATGCCGTCCCACATGATAACTATATCATCGATATAGCCTCCATAAAAAAATCACCTGGATGACAAAGGGGTTATTGTGGATGATGTTTTGGAGCTCCCAATACCCCATCTTTAAATTGGCGTAGCTGAGGGCAAAATTGGCCCCGTAGCTGTGCCTTGGGACTGAAAATAATAAGTGCCATCAAACTCAAAATAATTGTGTTTGAGACAAAACTGTATTGCCTCAAGGATGAATTGGGCCTGCCTAGGATTAATGAGGGGAGCAGTAGGCCAGTAGAAGGAGCTGTGGGCTCCGAGCACGTAGCCTTGCCTGATTGATAGCCCTGATCCCGATCTCCGCCCCATTCCGGCAACGTCACTCCCGCATCCCAATCTGGCCTGCTCAGTGCTTCCTGCTTCCTCTGGAGTCTCTGCAACCATTCACTGGGCATCCACCCCCACCAGCTACCGGACCGCATGTGTATCCTGCAGCGCGGCACAAGGAGCCATCTGGACTACTCATCACGATGGGCATGAATAATTTATACATACGGTCAGTGTTTCTTGTGCAATAAACTTTTTACTACTAATACTGCACTCCCCCCGCTCATCCACATGCATTATGGATCAGTGACAGTTACTGTAATTCAATAGTGTATGACTAGTGCTATACCCAGTGGCAGCTGGTGAAGTTTTAGGATGGTGGGTGTCAGACCATGCCCCTTCCATTTTGACCACTCCCACTTCTCATAAGCCCCACCCCTTATATAATCCACCCACTCCCCTGTATTCCACCCATAGTGACAGGAGTATACAGCCAGCATCACAGGACAGGGTATACAGCCCAGCATCACAGGACAGAGTATACAGGTAGCATCACAGGAGTATACAGCTAGCACCACAGGACAGGAGTATACAGTCAGCATCACAGGACAGGGTATACAGCCAGCATCATAGGACAGAGTATACAGGTAGCATAACAGGACAGGAGTATACAGCCAGCATCACAGATCAGGAGTATACAGCCAGCATCACAGGACAGGGTATACAATCAGCATCACAGATCACTAGTATACAACCAGCATCACAGATCAGGAGTATACAGCCAGCATCACAGACAGGAGTATACAGCCAGCATCACAGGGCAGGGTATACAGTCAGCATCACAGATCACTAGTATACAACCAGCATCACAGATCAGATGTATACAGCCAGCATCACCGATCAGGACAGGAGTATACAGCATTACAGAGAGGAGTGCTGTATACAGCCAGCATCACAGACAGGAGTATACAGTCAGCATCACAGATCAAGAGTATACAGCCAGCATCACAGAAAGGAGTATACAGCCAGCATCACAGGACAGGAGTATGCAGCCAGCATCACAGATCAGGAGTATACAATTAGCATTACAGATCAGGAGTATACAGCCAGCATCACATACAGGATTATACAGCCAGCATCACAGACAGGAGAATACAGCCAGCATTGCAGATAGCCCCCCCCAGGGCAGTCAGGATATCAAAGTTCCGCACTTACCCTGTCTAGGAAGCAGACAGGCAGTAAAGACCGGTGAGTGCTTTCCCTTCTCCTCTGTCCAGATCACTGCATCCCCGGCTCCTCCTCCAAGGCATCCAATAAGATCGCCTGTCCATTTAGCCAATCGGGAAACTAGTAACATACCCAGGCTTCCTGATTGGCGATTCACTGGTGGAAAAGCAAATATTCATTTGCTTTTCTAATACACGTGAGTGATCTTGCGAGCGCCATGCTCTGCGCTCTGAGCCACTCTATTTTGATGCCTGTTGGAGCCTATGGCTCTAATCGGGTGCTTCAAAAAATACTGACATTGCTGTAAATCATTTGGCAGCTGCCCTGAAGGGGCCAGCTGCATGAATAGGGGGTGGCGGCGATGGCCATGGATAGATTCATGTTATGCATGAATCTATCCATTAGCATAGAGGGGGTGGCAAGGAGAGAGGGGGTGTACTTTTATAGGTTAAAACATAACATTAATTAAATTACAATAAAATCCTTCTAAGTGTATATTTAAAGGTTTCACTAAGCATATTTCTGATACATATGGTGCTATTCTCACTCAAAGTAAATTTTCCTAGAAATTTCAGAACCATTTCCAGTCCTGTGGACCATACATATTTTTCCAATTTCAAGCTGCTAGGGGACTGGTCCTTAACCTCCCCATAGGTTTGCAGTGCTCCTTTGGTAGCAGAAATAGACTGGTGGGAAGAATTGTTGATGTCTGCATCCCACCTACCTATTTTAGCACACCCATGATTCTTGCTGAGGACAGGAAACAGTGACCAGGAATTGCTGGACATGTAGTCCAATAACACAGGAAGAAATTAAGTGATGATGTGACACAGACCTGCCCCCAAGCATCTGATTATGGCTTCATTCACATTTAAGGATGGGTCCATTTTGAGCTAACTGTTGGAGACCCAGCAGGGGTTCCCTGCAATTCAATTGTAAGTGGGAAGCTCCATTAAAAGCATTGTGAGGTTGACCGTGCCCACAGCTATTCATGGCTGATCTCATGTAATCACTCATGCAGGGGCCGATCATTCACAGGTAATCATTGCATGATTGATTACATGAGATCAGCTGTGAATAGCTAAGAAAATAGGGTCTGGATGACATCACAGGTAGTAAAATATTTGTTTTCTCATCTCTGAAGCTGGTAATTCATAGACACACAAAGCTTATTCATTCTACCTACAAAAAATAGATAAGAACTAGCATCACTAGGGTAATATTCATGCATTACCTGGCAGATATGTGTGGTTGTCACACAGAAGCTTTATGCCATTACCCATTACCTGCTCTTGGATCTATGAGATGCATTAGACGAATATCCCCAGTGGATTGCTTGGATTGTAGCTCTGGCACATGGAAACTGGATGGAATGTTTAATGAGGATTTGTAACATATGGACACTGCATTATAACAATTGTAGTTTATTTAGAATGTAGATATCCAGGGATTACAAATATACAACTAGCTACCTTACATTTGATTGCAGACACTTGTGTGATGTTATACACTGAATGAATGCAATTTTATGAATAATTCACATTCTTGTGTTACCTGGCAGACTCAATTTCTCAGAGCACGTGGATGCCACACAGATGCTGGATGCTAATTACTTTCCTTCTGCACTTGGATATATAAGGTGTTTTCACATGAATATTCTCAGAGTGTTATATTGTAGCACAGTGCATGAACAACTGGATATAACTTTGTCTAGCCAAACTCCAAGCTTGTGCTCTATTCTTACTATGTTGAGCTGAGGAATGGCTCATTCCTGTGCATACCTGGCAGACTCAATTTCTCAGAGCACGTGGATGCCACACAGATGCTGGATGCTAATTACTTTCCATCTGCACTTGGATATATAAGGTGTTTCCACATAAATATTCTCAGAGTGTTATATTGCAGCACAGTGCATGAACAACTGGATATAACTTTGTCTAGCCAAACTCCAAGCTTGTGCTCTATTCTTACTACGTTGAGCTGAGGAATGGCTCATTCCTGCCCTTCAGTTCACGAAAGCAAAGAGGTGGTTGCAGGGCAGGAATGACCCAACCTGCTGCCCATTGTGCCTCCTCTCTATACATATTGGTCACCAATATACCTCCAAAATCAGAGCAAGTTGGTTTGATGCCCCCCCCCCCCCGAATTATTGAGCACCAGCCGCCACTGCTAACTATGTAACTATGTAACTCATCTTCTGTACATACTGTGTGCTATTATACCCTCCACACTCCTGTTCTCTTGAAACTACCTAATGACAGATCCTCCGAACTCCTCCAAAGTGCTCTGTGCCCCACTTCCTGTTCAGCCTGGAGGAGATACAATGGCCACAGAGCAAGGTCTCTGAGATCGGAGTGTCATCCCGCCAGGACTGGTGATTGCCGCCTTCCTGTCCATCTCCCACGGGGGGGTTGCGTTGGTTTTACGCCCTCCCCCAAATTATTGAGCACTAGCCAACCACTGCTAACTATGTAACTCCTTTTCTCTACATACTGTGTGCCATTATACCCTCCGCACTCCTCTTCTCTTGAAACTACCTCATGACAGACCCTCCAAACTCCTCTCCTGTACATACTGCCTGCTGTCATACCCTCCACTCCTATTCTTTACCTGCAACTCACTTTATTTTCCTCTCTATTTCTCTTTTGTACATGCTGTTTGCTCCTAAATAGTGTTGTGCGAACCCGGACTGTAAAGTTTTTTTCAAAAAAAGTCCGGGTTCGGGTCCGGGGTTCTGGTAAGTTTACTAAAAGTTCTGAAAATTGCTGTAAAAAAAGTCCAGGAAAGTCCTAGAGGTCTGCAAAAGGAAGGAAAATGAGGGTAAGGGTGGGACAAGTGCCCTACAAAGAAATGGGGACAGGGAAATAACTTTAAATATTTAAAAAAAATAAAAACATAAAAAAATCAAAAATGGAGGTGGATGTGGACCATCTTCAAACTGTGTCTGAAAAGTATTAATTAACGGTAGAAGCCATATAACTGTTCTAAAATCATCTTTAAACGGTGTCAAAAAAGTATAAATAAGCCGGGAGAACCCATATCACTGTTCTGCAAACATCTGGAAACTGTGTGTAACACTTTAAATAAAACCGGGACAAACAGAACTACTGTTCTGAAAACATCTGGAAACTGTGTGTAACACTTTAAATAAAACCTGGCGAACCCATATCACTGTTCTGCAAACATCTGGAAACTGTGTGTGACACTTTAAATAAAACCGGGACAAACAGAACTACTGCTCTGCAAACATCTGGAAACTGTGTGTAACACTTTAAATAAAACCGTGCAAACCCATATCACTGTTCTTCAAACATCTGGAAACTGTGTGTAACACTTTAAATAAAACCGGGACAAACAGAACTACTGTTCTGCAAACATCTGGAAACTGTGTGTAACACTTTAAATAAAACCGGGACAAACAGAACTACTGTTCTGAAAACATCTGGAAACTGTGTGTAACACTTTAAATAAAACCTGGCGAACCCATATCACTGTTCTGCAAACATCTGGAAACTGTGTGTGACACTTTAAATAAAACCAGGACAAACAGAACTACTGTTCTGCAAACACCTGGAAACTGTGTATAACATTTTAAATAAAACCGGGACAAACAGAACTACTGCTCTGCAAACATCTGGAAACTGTGTGTAACACTTTAAATAAAACCGGGACAAACAGAACTACTGTTCTGCAAACATCTGGAAACTGTGTGTAACACTTTAAATAAAACCGGGACAAACAGAACAATTGTTCTGAAAACATCTGGAAACTGTGTGTAACACTTTAAATAAAACCTGGCGAACCCATATCACTGTTCTGCAAACATCTGGAAACTGTGTGTGACACTTTAAATAAAACCAGGACAAACAGAACTACTGTTCTGCAAACACCTGGAAACTGTGTATAACACTTTAAATAAAACCGGGACAAACAGAACTACTGTTCTGCAAACATCTGGAAACTGTGTGTAACACTTTAACTAAAACCGGGACAAACAGAACTACTGTTCTGCAAACATCTGGAAACTGTGTGTAACACTTTAAATAAAACCGGGTGAACCCATATCACTGTTCTGCAAACATCTGGAAACTGTGTGTAACATTTTTACTAAAACCGGGACAAACCCATATCACTGTTCTGCAAACATCTGGAAACTGTGTGTAACACTTTAAATAAAACCGGGACAAACAGAACTACTGTTCTGCAAACATTTGGAAACTGTGTGTGAAACTGTAGCATAGAGAAGAACAGGGATATGGTTTCGCTCTGCTATAGTTTCACATAGAGTTTTTAGATGATTTTAGAACAGTGATTTATGCTTCAGCAAAGTGCAGTCTGCTGGGCGGACCTCCATGTGAAAGGACCTTTAGTGTCTAAAGAGGGCTAAAGTGTTCACCTGAACCCCAACCAAGAGATTATAGGCTTTGCTGCTGATGCCTTCCAGCAAACTACATCTTCTGGCAAACTGGCAACATCTCACAGTAGGCAGAAATTAGCCACCATGCAAAATTGGAAGGTGAAATGTCAAGGCTGGTGGATACCAAGGATCATCAAGAAACAGGAAGAGGCAATTAAAGGGTATCTGTCAGGGCTGGGCTCAGCTCTCCCTTCTCAAAGCAAGCTGCTCAGCTGAGGGTTAATTGCCAGTCTCAGCTTCCACTCTGTCTCATCTAATGACCATATCCTGCCTCGTTAAGCCACCTCTACTGCTATATAAACTGCCTGGATCAGATCGCAGATGCCTTCGCCTTAGTCAACATCACTGGAGAAATCTCTGCTGTGTTTTCCTGTGAAAGACTGCCTGTTTGACGTTCCCTTCTGGTTTCAAGACCCTGCTCGGTTGACTCTCCTCCTGGCTGCTGACCCTGCATGCCGTTTGTTTGACTTCACTGATCTCTGGACTCCTGTTTCACTGGCCTGTTCTGACTATCTGCTCTGGTTACTGAACCCTGGCTATGTTTTTACCATGTTTACTCTGTTTATATCATTTTACCTTTTTATTAAAAAGTGTGATTTTACTGCACTTCAGTCTTGCTCTGATTCATGGTTCCTGACAGTATCAAACCTTTTGCAGAGGTCATGAAAACAGGAGCCTGGGAACCGGTACAGAGAGGACTTTGAGGCTGGGTTCACACTATTGGTTCCCTGCATCCAATTTGCAATAGCAGGAGGTTTTGACTGGCTCTCTATGGAGCCAGTTCACATATCTCCAGAGCGGCTCCAGTGCAAATTTGCACAGGAGCCCTGTGCGTCTTTTGGTCTGTTTCAGGTATGAATTCAGCCCAAAATTCAGGCTGAAATCAGACCTGAATTGGTGAACTGAGATGCACCAGACCCCTGCTGGGAGCCGCTCTGGCAGGCAGTGTGAACCAAGCCGTAAATAGTTTTCCTGAAATGACATCAAAGGGAGTGTCCAGCAGTAGAGTTGAGCGAACCGTAAAGTTTGGGTCCGTACCGGACATTGGGGTGTCCATGTTCTATAGCTGCAGGGCCACCAATCAACAAGCGTTTTACTCATTTGCCCTTAGAAGCCATCACAGCCATGCCTACTAATGGCATGGCTGTGATTAGCCAGTGCATCATGTGACCCAGACTATTTTTGGCGCCTGTTGAACAGCTGCAGGGCAGAGAATCAACAAGCGTTTCACTCGTTTGCCCTTAGAAGCCATCACAGCCATGCCTACTAATGGGTCAGAAAATAATAAACTGTGCTGCAGTCCAAAATAATAAGCAGCAGCTAGAAATAAGGAAAGTAAATCTAAAAAATAAAGCCGCGCTAAAAATGTTAGTCCATATAACAGTCCCAATATGGCATAGAGGACTTCTCATTTGGAATATAGCACCCCGTGCACTGCACACAATGTGAATCCACCACCGTAATAATGAGGAGGCTTACCAGACCCAGCTGGAAGCCAAGCCTAAGACAAGATGATAACAGTCTCCCCCTGCTCCACTGCGCTCACAGGGAATCAGCTTCAAATAGGTGTAATCAGGTCCTGTCAGCAGCTCATTCACATCGGAGCGGATTTCACAAATAAAGCAATGGATATCCCGTGCCCGTGCCAAGGAAGAAGAAGACTCGATATAGTGACGTACAATCTTACACTTTAATAGGTCATAAAACAGTACAGGGTACTCACATTTAAGTAGTAAAAAATACACGTGTATCGATAGAAAGCCGGCAAAATCACAACAGGTGGTGACGTCAGCGCGCCCTCCCGACGTACGTTTCGTCACAGATGACTAACTGGAAAAAAGGATCACTAATTCCAAAGCTCATAGAGCAAGATAAATATAAAATATGTAAATAAACATACTCCATATATAATACTAGGTCCAATCCCCATCATAAAGTTCCACCATGAGAAGGGAAAATCTAAAAACGCTTCCCTCTTTAATCCCTCTGGCCCGATGACCCCTGCCCTCCGGGTCTTTAAGGAGGTGGTTTTGAGGGATCTAGAAGTGTTGGAGGCAAAGAAAGTTCGCTTGAAACGTGACTTTCAGATGGGCCTGGATTCCTTATGTGCTGCTAAAGACATAGTGGTCCGACCGGCCGATAAGGGGGGGGGGGGATAGTGGTGCTGGACCGAGGTGATTATATGAAGGAAATGTACAACATTTTGGGTGATAGTTCTACTTACCAACCCCTGATGTCAGATCCCAAGAATAAGTATAAGAAAGCCCTGAATAATATAGTTCAAGGTGGTCTAGATAAGGGCATTCTTACCTCTAAGGGATCTCTGCCCCAGTAGTTGTTATGGCCGCATCTGTTGCCTGGGGGAGGAGGAAGTGCACCATTGAATGGCATCTGTAAAAGGGCTAGTTTTCCAGCGCCAAAAATGGCCGCCCACGCCTCGCACCTAGGATTGGCTGTATATAAATGTGGTGACTCAGCGGCGCGGCCTATCCCCGGACGACGTCATCTGTGACGAAACGTACGTCGGGAGGGCGCGCTGACGTCACCCCCTGTTGTGATTTTGCCGGCTTTCTATCGATACACGTGTATTTTTTTACTACTTAAATGTGGGTACCCTGTACTGTTTTATGACCTATTACAGTGTAAGATTGTACTTCACTATATCGAGTCTTCTTCTTCCTTGGCACGGGCACGGGATATCCATTGCTTTATTTGTGAAATCCGCTCCGATGTGAATGAGCTGCTGACAGGACCTGATTACACCTATTTGAAGCTGATTCCCTGTGAGCGCAGTGGAGCAGGGGGAGACTGTTATCATCTTGTCTTAGGCTTGGCTTCCAGCTGGGTCTGGTAAGCCTCCTCATTATTACGGTGGTGGATTCACATTGTGTGCAGTGCACGGGGTGCTATATTCCAAATGAGAAGTCCTCTATGCCATATTGGGACTGTTATATGGACTAACATTTTTTAGCGCTGCTTTATTTTTTAGATTTACATGCCTACTAATGGCATGGCTGTGATAGGCTAGTGCATCATGTGACCCAGCCTCTATATGAGCTTGGCTTTCTAAAACCATCTGATACTAGACTAGGTAGAGTTTACTAGTGCTGTGAGGGATAGATTACCAATCTAATATCATCTCATCCTGCATTACAGACAGGTTCCTGGCGGTGCTGTGAGGGGAAAGCTTAGCGTTCTAAAACCATCTGATACTGGACTAGGTACAGTTTACTGGTGCTGTGAGGGACAGATTATAGTTCTAAAATCATCTCCTCCTGTATTACAGAAAGGTTCCTGGTGGTGCTGTGAGGGGAAAGCTTAGCATTCTAACACCATCTGATACTGGATTAGGTACAGTTTACTGGTGCTGTGAGGGACAGATTATTGTTCTAAAATCATCTCCTAGTGCTATAGGGAGAGGTTCCTGCTGGTGATGTAAGGGACAGATTATTGTTCTAAAATCATCTCCTAGTGCTATAGGGAGAGGTTCTTGCTGGTGCTGTGAGGGACGGATTATTGTTCTAAAATCATCTCCTAGTGCTATAGGGAGAGGTCCCTGCTGGTGCTGTGAGGGACAGATTATTGTTCTAAAATCATCTCCTACTGCTATAGGGAGAGGATCTTGCTGGTGCTGTGAGGGACAGATTATTGTTCTAAAATCATCTCCTAGTGCTATAGGTAGAGGTTCCTGCTGGTGCTGTGAGGGACAGATTATAGTTCTAAAATCATCTCCTAGTGCTACAGGGAGAGGTTCCTGCTGGTGATGTAAGGGACAGATTATTGTTCTAAAATCATCTCCTAGTGCTATAGGGAGAGGTTCTTGCTGGTGCTGTGAGGGACGGATTATTGTTCTAAAATCATCTCCTAGTGCTATAGGGAGAGGTCCCTGCTGGTGCTGTGAGGGACAGATTATTGTTCTAAAATCATCTCCTACTGCTAGAGGGAGAGGTTCCTGCTGCTCCTGTGAGGGACAGAATATTGTTCTAAAATCATCTCATCATAGTGCTACAGGGAGAGGTTCCTGCTGCTTCTGTGAGGGACAGATT
>BLSH010480204.1:379999-404157 GCA_018402905.1 Glandirana rugosa
GATGTGACGGTGCCAGTGCCGGATCAGTTGGAGATCCGAGGATGAGATGTAGGTGGAGGAGGAGGTTAAAAATAAAAAAATGAAAAGTTTACAAAATAACTTTATATTATATTTCGTATTCATGTTACTTCTATCTGTAAAGTCGTTTCTATACCCGTTATTGTTGACTTAGCCATGTAACACTGAATATGTCGCTATAACAAGGAACATCGGGCGATCCGGGAGGGGGGTTTTATAATGAAGGGCATTTCAAGTCCTTGGTAGTCAACAGGATCACGATGATTCTGCCTTAAAGGTGTGGGGTTTGGCCACCAAGGCACAGCTTGCTCCCAGACGGGGTGCCGATTCCAAACCTCACACCCACTAGGCTCTGTGCCTTCCTATTTTACACTGGGTATTTGTTAGTAGCACTAGGACAACTGATGGTTCCTGAACTTTACGGGAAGTAATATTTTGGGGGGAGGGCCTAGCGGGCTACAAGGAACAATATCGCTGTATAAGTCACAATGTACCGATTCAGTTGTTATTGCCCATATCTTTGCTGAAATGTCTATCTTCATTGTACTTATGCTTTATATTATATTTCAATAAAACATTTGAAAAGTAAAAAAATAAAAATTGGAGGAGGAGGTGGATGTAGAGTAGGAGCCTAGAGGTTGACTAGGCCGTGACCGTGGCAGTGTAGGTGGAAGTTGAGGTGGAGGAGGAGGTAGCCAACACTGTTTTTTGTTTGTTTGTTTTTTTTTTTCTAATTGGGATAGCCCCAAAATATTGAGACATATTAAAAAAAAACAAGTATACCAATGCCTGTGTGAGGCTGGTCTAAATGGCTATTCTGCACAAGGTACAGACAAGTCTTGTGGGATCCATGCCTGGTTCATTTTAATAAACGTTAGCTTGTACACATTGACTGTGCACAGGTGGCTGCGCTTGTCTGTGATAATGCCCCCTGCCACGCTAAACACATGTTCAGACAATACACTGGCTGCAGGGCAGGCCAGCACCTCCAAGGCATAAAAGGCAAGCTCAGGCCATGTTCCCAATTTGGAGACCCAGAAGTTGAATGGGGCAGACCCATCAGTCAGTACGTGTAGGCGTCTGCACACATACTGTTCCACCATGTTGCTGAAATGCTGCCTCCTGCTAAGAAGTTGTCTATAAGCTGGTGGAGCTGTTTGTTGTGGGGTGCTGCTGACAAAGCTTTTCCACATTTCGGCCATGCTAACCCTGCCTTCTGAGGTGCTGACGGTGCCACAGCTGCATTGGTGACCTCTTCCTCCTCCACCATCGCCTTGTGCTTCCACTGAGCCCCCTGTGTCATTTGGGAATGCCCTCAGCAGCGCGTCTACCAGCGTGCGCTGGTAGTCGCGCATCTTCTGATCACGCTCCAGTGAGGGAATTAAGACGGCACGTTGTCCTTGTAACAGGGATCCAGCAGGGTAGCCACCCAGTAATCAGCACAAGTTACAATGTGGGCAACTCGGCTGTCACTGAGCAGGCACTACAGCATGTAGTCGCTCATGTGTGCCAGGCTGCCCAGAGGCAAAGACAAGCTATCCTCTGTGGGAGGTGTATCATCTGTGTCCTCCGTATCCCCCCAGCCATGCTCCAGTGATGCCCACAAGCTGCGTTGGGTGCCACCCTGCTGTGAACACGGTTCCTCCTCCTCCTCCTCCTCCTCCTCATCATTATCATCTTCCTCGTCCTCCTCATCCTCCAGAACTGTGCCCTGGCTTGAACATTTTTTCCTGGCCTATGCTGGTGCAGGAACCCACCCTCTGAGCCACTTGTGAATGACTGGCCTGATAACCATGGAAATGACCCCTCTTCCTCCTCCTCTTCCTCCTGTGCCACATCCTCTTCCATCATTGCCTGAAGTGTTTTTTCAAGGAGACATAGAAGTGGGATAGTAACACTGAGAACAGCGTCATCGGCACTGGGCAAGTTTGTGGAGTACTCGAAACACCACAATATGATACACAGGTCTCGCATGGAGGCCCACTCGTTGGTGGTGAAGCGGTGCTGTCCCGCAGAGCGACTGACTGGTGCGTGCTGCAGCTAAAACTCCACTATTGCCTGCTGCTGCTCGCACACTCTCTCCAGCATGTGCAAGGTGGAGTTCCACCTTGTGGGCACATCTCATAGGAGGCGGTGAGCGGGAAGGCCGAAGTTGCGCTGCAGCGCAGACAGGCGAGCAGCAACAGTCACTGAACGCCGAAAGCGCACACAGATGGCCCGCACTTTCTGCAGCAGCTCTGACTATCCGGGTAGTTTTTTAGAAATTTCTGCACCACCAAATTCAACACATACCCCAGGCAAGGGATGTGGGTCAAACCTGCTAGGCCCAAAGCTGCTATGAGATTTTGTTCATTATTGCACACCATTAGGCCGGGCTTGGGGCTCAGTGGCAACAACCACTCATCGGTCTGTTGTTCAATGCCCGTCCACAGCTGCTGCGCAGTGTGGGGTTTATCCCCCAAACATATCAGTTTTAAAACAGCCTGCTGTAGTTTCCCCGGATGTGCTGAAGTTGGTGGTGAAGGTGTTATGCTGAGCAGATGAGGAGGTGGTAGAGGAGGAGGAGGAGGAAGCGCAGTAGGAGGCGGAGGCAACAGGAGGCAAAGAGAAATGCCCTGCAATCCTCGGTCGTGGAAGGACATGCGTCAAACGGCTAGCCGTCTCAGGCCCACCCGCCACTACATTTTCCCAGTGTGCAGTTAGCGAGATATAGCGTCCCTGCCCGTGCCTGGTCCACATATCAGTGGTTATGTGGACCTTGCCACAGCATTTCAAAGGCCGGGAATATTGAAATGCTGGCATTCAGGGCCAGGGATTGTGGGTGGGTGGGGGGGTACTTCCTCTTTCTCTCCAGTGTTTGGGAGATGGACAGCTGAAAGCTTCCATGGGACCATGTGGAAATGCTTGGGGATTGTGGCGGACATGGTGGCGTTGCTGTTACATTATCTGTTCGCTGGGTGGCAGGTGACACTGCACTGTAGAGGTGGAGGAAGAGGCTGAGCAGCAGCAGAAGAGGAAGCAGGAGGAGGCCGAGACTTTTTTGTATTTTGAGGTGCTTATTCCACTGCAGCTCGTGCTTTGCATGTAGATGCCTGGTCATGCAGGTTGTGCTCAGGTTTAGAACATTTATGCCTCGCTTCAGGCTCTGATTGCACAGCGTGCAAACCACTCATGTCTTGTAGTCAGCACATTGTTTGAAAAACTGCCATGCTGGGGAATGCCTTTGAGCTGCCTTTGGTGTGCTAGGTCAATGGGTGCGGTGGGTAGTAGCAGGCATACTGTCTAGGGGACGCTCGCCCCACTTTTGCAACCTTCTTCCTCTTTTGCTGTGCTGGTGCCTCTGTGCGACCACCACCTCTTCCTCCAAACTGTACACGTCACTCGCATGACCTTTATTCCATGTGGGGTCTAGGACCTCATCATCCTCCTCCACATCATCTTCCACCCACCCTTCACCACTGCCCTCCTTGTCAGTCTGCACACTGTGGAAAGCCGCAGCAGTTGGCACCTCTGTTTGGTCATCATCAGAGACGTGCTGCGCTGGTGTTTCCATGTCCTCATCCTGCAACAGAAGTGGTTGGGCATTTGTGCACTCAATGTCTTCCACTTCTGGGGCAGGGCTATGTGGATGGCCCACGGAAAGCACACCAGGAGAGTTATCAAAAAGCATAAGAGACTGTTGCATGACTTGGGGCTCAGAATGCTTGGCTGATTTACAAGGGGCTGAGGTGAAAGACAGATGGCCACGGGGTTCAGGTGCCAACTCTGAGCTTTCATCAAGGGACCGGGTGGGAGACAATGTGAAGGAACTGGAGGCATTGTCAGCCACCCAATCTACTAGCGCCTGTACTTGTTCTGGCCTCACCATTCGTTGAGCGGCATTCGGGCCTACCATATAACGTTGAAGGTTCTCTCGGCTACTCGCACCTGAAGAAGGTGTTTCACTTGTGCGTGTAGCTGGCACAAATTGACCACGTCCTCTCCTTGCAACAGGAATTTCACCAACACCTGCAGCACCAGCAGCACCACGACCACGTCCCTTATTTGACGCTCTCCTCATTCTGGCCGCAAATGTACTATGTAGCACTATTTATTAATACAAAAAAAAAAATAATAAATTCTTCTTTTTTTTTGGAAAACAGCAACGTTTTTATTTTTATTTATGCACTTTTTATTTTTGTGCAAGAAATGCACTGCTCACACCAGCAGCAGGAACCTCTCCCTATAGCAGTATGATATGATTTTAGAACAATAATCTGTCCCTCACAGAAGAAGCAGGAACCTCTCCTTGTAGCACTATGATGAGATGATTTTAGAACAATAATCTGTCCCTCACAGAAGCAGCAGGAACCTCTCAATATAGCACTAAGATTAGATGATTTTAGAACAATAATCTGCCCCTCACAGGAGCAGCAGGAACCTCTCCCTCTAGCAGTATGTGATGATTTTAGAACAATAATCTGTCCCTCACAGGAGAAGCAGGAACCTCTCCCTCTAGCAGTATGTGATGATTTTAGGACAATAATCTGTCCTTCACAGCACCAGCAGGAACCTCTCCCTCTAGCAGTATGTGATGATTTTAGAACAATAATCTTTTTCTCACAGGAGCAGCCGGAACCTCTCCCTCTAGCAGTATGTGATGATTTTAGAACAATAATCTGTCCCTCACAGGAGCAGCAGGAACCTCTCCCTCTAGCAGTATGTGATGATTTTAGAACAATAATCTGTCCCTTACAGGAGAAGCAGGAACCTTTCCCTCTAGCAGTATGTGATGATTTTAGAACAATAATCTGTCCTTCACAGGAGCAGCAGGAACCTCTCCCTCTTGCAGTATGTGATGATTTTAGAACAATAAACTGTCCCTCACAGCACCACCAGGAACCTCTCCCTCTAGCAGTAAGTGATGATTTTAGAACAATAATCTGTCCCTCACAGGAGCAGCAGGAACCTCTCCCTCTAGCAGTATGTGATGATTTTAGAACAATAATCTGTCCCTCACAGCACAAGCAGGAATCTCTCCCTATAGCACAAGGAGATGATTTTAGAACAATAATCTGTCCCTCACAGGAGCAGCAGGAACCTCTCCCTCTAGCAGTATGTGATGATTTTAGAACAATAATATGTCCCTCACAGGAGCAGAAGGAACCTCCCCCTCTAGCAGTATGTGATGATTTTAGAACAATAATCTGTCCCTCACAGGAGCAGCAGCAACCTCTCCCTATAGCAGTTGGAAATTATTTTAGAACAGTAATCTGTCCCTCATAGGAGCAGCAGGAACCTCTCCCGATAGCAGTAGGAGATGATTTTAGAACAATAATCTGTCCATCACAGCACCAGCAGGAACCTCTCCCTATAGCAGTAGGAGATGATTTTAGAACAATAATCTGTCCCTCACAGCACTAGCAGGAATCGCTCCCTATAGCACTAGGAGATGATTTTAGAACAATAATCTGTCCCTCACAGCACCAGCAGGGACCTCTCTCTATAGCACTAAGAGATGATTTTAGAACAATAACCTGTCCCTCACAGCACCAGCAGGAACCTCTCCCTATAGCAGTAGGAGATGATTTTAGAACAATAATCTGTCCCTCACAACACCAGCAGGAACCTCTCCCTATAGCAGTAGGAGATGATTTTAGAACAATAATCTGTCCCTCACAGCACCAGCAGGAACCTCTCCCTATTGCACTAGGAGATGATTTTAGAACAATAATCTTTCCCTCACAACACCAGCAGGAACCTCTCCCTACAGCACTAGGAGATGATTTTAGAACAATAATCTGTCCCTCACAGCACCAGTAAACTGTACCTAATCCAGTATCAGATGGTTTTAGAACGCTAAGCTTTCCCCTCACAGCACCACCAGGAACCATTCTGTAATACAGAATGAGATGATTTTAGAACAATAATCTGTCCCTCACAGCACCAGTAAACTGTACCTAGTCCAGTATCAGATGGTTTTAGAATGCTAAGCTTTCCCCTCACAGCGCCGCCAGGAACCTTTCTGTAATACAGGATGTGATGATATTAGATCGGTAATCTGTCACTCACAGCACTAGTAAACTGTACCTTGTCCAATATCAGATGGTTTTAGAACGCTAAGCTTTCCACTCACAGCAACGCCAGGAATCGGTCTGTAATGCAGGATGAGATCATATTAGATCAGTAATCTGTCCCTCACAGCGCTGGCAGCATGCTCTCCCTACACTAGCCTGAGACGATACGACACGTGGCATACGTGACTCCAGCTCATATAGAGGCTGGGTCACATGATGCACTAGCCTATCACAGCCATGGTAGGCGTGGCTGTGATGGCTTCTAAGGGCAAATGAGTGAAACGCTTGTTGATTGGCTGCCCTGCAGCTACTCAACAGGGGCCAAAAATAGTCTGGGTCACATGATGCACTGGCCAATCACAGCCATGCCATTAGTAGGCATGGCTGTGATGGCTTCTAAGGGCAAACGAGTAAAACGCTTGTTGATTGGCGGCCCTGCAGCTATAGCAAAAGCGTGCAAAATACCCGAATACCGAACCCGAACCTGGACTTTTTTTCAAATGACCAGGTTCGGGGCACGGACACCCCAAAGTCCAGTACGGACCCGGACTTTACAGTCCGGATTCGCTCAACTCTACTAACCACCTGTCCCCTGGACCCTATTCCCTCTTAAATACTACGGTCACCCTCTGACTCTATCCTACACTCTCTAACTCACATTTTCAATCTCTCCCTCTCTTCTGGTGTCTTACCCAATGCTCTAAAACATGCATTGGTCACCCCCATGCTCAAAAAGCTATCCCTGGACCCTACCAATCTTAACAATCTACGTCCTATCGCCTTGCTCCCCTTTTCCTCCAAACTCCTTGAACTCCTGGTCTACAACCACCTTAGTGACTACCTTGTTAAGAATAACCTTTTTGACCCCCTTCAATCCAGATTTCGCCCTTAACACTCCACAGAAACTGCCCTTCCAAAACTCACAAATGACCTACTAACCTCAAAAACCAATGGAAAAGACTCTGTACTCCTATTTCTGGACCTTTCTGCTGCTGTTGATACAGTTGACCACCCCAACTCCTCAAAAAATTTTACCCCCTTGCTCTCCGTGACTGTGCTCGTCTGTGGCTCTCATCCTACCTATCACAACACACCTTCAGTGTCACATACAATTCTACTTCCTCCTCTCCTCTTTCTTTCTCTGTTGGGGCCCCCCAAGGTTCTTGGACCTCTCTTATTTTCAATATACACCTCTTTCCTTGGCCAGCTGATAGCCTCCCATGGTTTTCAATATCATTTCTACGCTGACGACACCCAAATCTACCCCTCCACGCCTCAACTCACTCCATCAGTCTCCTCACGCATCACTAACTTACTAACAGACATATCTGCCTGGATGTCACACCACTTCCTCAAACTCAACATGTCTAAAGCCGAACTCATAATATTTCCTCCCCCACGTGCCTTTTCCCCTGACTTTTCTGTCAAGAGCAATGGCACAACCATCCACCCATCCCCACATGTCAGGGTGCTTGGTGTTATCCTGGATTCTGAACTCTCCATTTGGCCCTACATCCAATCACTTTTCAAGGCTTGCCGCTTCAACCTCCGCAACATCTCTAAAATACATCCCTTCCTAACCAATGAAACCACAAAGCTCCGAATTCACTCCCTGGTCATCTCTCACCTCGACTACTGCAACTCCCTCCTCATTGGCTTACCTTTTAATAGACTATGCCCCCTTCAGACCATCATGAATGCTGCTGCCAGACCCATCCACCTTACAAACCGCTCAGCGTCTGCCACCCCTCTCTGCCAATCCCTCCATTGGCTGCAACTCACCCAACAAATTAAATTCAAAATACTAACGATAAGTTACTAAGCCATCCACAACTCTGCCCCCAGCTACATCACTAGCCTAGTCTCAAAATATCAACCTAATCGTCCTTTTCGTTCCTCCCAAGACCTCCTGCTCTCCAGCTCCCTCATTACCTCCTCTCATATTCACCTCCAGGACTTCTCCCGAGCCTCTTACATCCTCTGGAATTCCCTACCCCAATCTGTCATACTGACACAAATCTATCCACTTTCAGGCGATCCCTGAAAACGTTTCTCTTCAAAGAAGCCTATCCTGCCTCCACCTAACAACTGCATTTTTATTTTCTTCATCAGCTCCCCCCCCCACAGTTATTGCCCTTTCATATCAATTGACCCTCCCTTCTAGATTGTAAGCTCTAATGAGAAGGGCCCTCTGATTCCTCTTATATTGAATTGTATTGTAATTGTACTGTTTGCCCTAATATTGTAAAGCATTGTGCAAACTGCCGGCACTATATAAATCTTGTATAATATAAGTCTTGTATAATAATGATCAGAATATCAGACAAAAATACCGCTTTTGAAGCAATCATATGATAACCTGATTGTTAGTGCACAGCTTTCAAGAGCTCACAGTTAATGCAAAATTATACAAAGTGACAAACATGAAAATTTTTCTCTTACTATACCAGAATAAATAATTTTTGTTTAATCAGTACAGTACTCTTCCTAAAAAAAAATTGGAAGACCAAGGCTACACAATTTCTGTTGTGCAAAAATTTTCTGAACTTTAGTAAGCTCTTCATATTTGATAATAGACTAGCACGCAACAACAACAAAAAAAACAGACGATCATTCATTCAATATTCTCATAAAGTGTACAAACCTTAAGGAAGCAGTGTAGGACATTTTGCTAAAGGTTTGCACTTATGCTGGTGGTTGCCTGTGTGGGAATCGCACCTCTTCCCGCTCCCTCAACTACCTGCAGTCAAAATGCGCTGCTCTTAACAGATGTGTAGGGCTGGCATTTGTTCTTAATAGCACCCCCACACATCTAAAAACACAATTGTTTGCTAGTGAGAAAACATGCAATTTTACTGCTGCTGAGATCCAAAAAAGGCGCAGGAACCTTTTACCTGTGTAGCATCCGCTAGTGTGTGCTACTAGTGTGAAAGTAGGAAAAAGCATATTTTGGCACGTATTAACCAGAGAAAATAAATTGGGCCAGGGTTACTAGAGGCCAGGGCTGGATGACTCATCCTGGCAGCTCTCTGGTGCCTCTTCCTGGTGTCTGGGAGGTTGGAGAACCTTCTAGAACTACAGGGTGGGGGTTAGGAGGAGCTGCCATGAATATTTATGGTGCCTCAGCCATTCCCTCGCGGTGGCCTGGCAGGGCACTGGAACAACCCCATAAATGAACATGGGCCAAGCCAGCAAAGAAAATTGGGTGGAGGATGGAGATGGGGTGCTGAGGAGAGGTTGTCGATGGCTCTTAAGGAAAGCCGGGGAAGGGTGGTACCTCAGGCTGGGTGCTCAGGAAAGCTGGCATAGAAGGATCCTGACACAGAGGCCGGTGGAAGGATCCGTGCCAGAGAGGCAGTGGAAAGGAACAAGGAGAGACAGTGAGTAGTTCAGCACAGATCAGGTGCAGGGAAGGGGAGAGGCTGCCATCTGCAGCAGGCCTGTCTTGAAGACCGCATTGTGCCAAGTCTTCATCTAAACTTGCCCGTGGAGGTCTTCATGTGTGTGTGCCAGTTGAGAAGAATTTGGGCAGAAAGTCAGTCGGGAGGACTAGGAGGAAGATCAGCCAGGTGTGCCTGGTGGCAGCCAGGTGGACTGGCATTTTTCTGCAAGTGGAGCTGGGATCAGTGGCTACAAGGAAGCAAAAGGAGCCCCTGCCTGTAATGGGCCTTTGCAGAACTAGCAATAGTTAATTCCTTCAAGAGCGAGCAACAGTTGCTGCACTGGAAAACCAAGTTTGTGCAGGAGAAAGGAAAAGTGGATTTTTGGTAAATAGGGAGGAAGTGCCCCTTTGTGAATTGTTCCGGCATTTTTCAGGCTGGGCATCCAATAATTTCCTAACCTATCCAAGTTATCAACCCTTAATAAAACATCAAAAGCAAGCAAGGACTGCTTTGGAGCGTGTGAAGGAAATGCTATGTGACTGGCTGTGCAGCAGTGGGGACATGGAACACTAGCAACTCCTACGGGGGTAGTGCTATACCTGCATGAAGCACAGGCACAGCAGCCCATTCAAATGAATTGTCCAATGTGTCCATGCAAACGTGGCTCCACAAAGGGGTGAACCAAGCCTTATACAGGAGTGTGTTACTGACAGTTAGCAATACGATATGTGGGTGCATGTGTTCTTCCCATGTTAGCACTGCTACAATAGGCAATGGCCTTTATATCCAGCCCTGCTCACAGTTAAGTGATTCATGGCAATAAAGTACTAGTTCTATGTAAAAAAAAAGCATATTTATAAAGTAATGAATCTGACATGCACCAAATTTTCACTGCAGGTTAATCTTCTAAGTGCATGTGTTATAAATGTCAGTGATTGCTTTATCTCCAGTGACCTTTTGGTGACAGTCACAGTCATTGTTTTATAACTATGCCCCTAAAAGTATGCAATGATGTTTTTTTATCCGTAATATGTGCTGATCTTAGTATGTGCCCTCTCATTTTCTCAGTTCCTGATTTTCTAAAGTCTCCATGGGGGGCATTTGTTTCTTATCCCCTCTACAATTCCTCTCCTATAAATGGATAGGAAAACAATTGTCTAAAGCTGAACCCCCTTTTAAATTGATTGATAGCTAGCAAAAGCTTAATTATAAATGACCAGGCCCAGCAGCAAAATCATAATAGGGCCCTCTGTGTTTTTTCAGCTATCTTAAAAATAATTCTACGGCTGAGTCTTGAGCTTTTCAGAAAACAATCTCTAATACTGCACCATACAGATGCATCAGCAAGCTAACAAAGGTGGCAAAATTATATACATTCCATTCCCCATCTGTCCAGATTGTGATCTACCTCCCTGTGAACACAGAGGAGAGAGCTACCTAGGGGTTTACAGGGAAGGATGCTGCCCAGGAACTAATGTGCTTTTTACTCATTCCATTAGAAGGTACATTTTAAAAGAACAGGTTTATTCTGCAAAAGACAAATGTCAGTTTTGCAAAGCTGTACTGAACATGTTGAAGAACAAATAATATAAGATTATATGAGGATAATGTAATATACAGTACATATATCACTACTATGCATTAGGTCACTGTAATATACATATCACTACTATGCATTAAGTAAATGTCACATTTCACTTCTATTAAAAAATGACACACTTTGATCATATACATTTGAACTGATTTAAGAAAATGAGGATAAACCAATGTGTAACATATGTGCATACAGTGAGATTACACTTTCCAGGACAAGTTAGAGCAGTGATTCTCAACCAGGGTTCCGTGGAACCCTAGGGTTCCTCCAGAGGTTGCTAGGGGTTCCTTGAGCAATGGTCAATTTCTACCTCTCAGATAAATTCCCAATGACATCATTGATCTTTTTAGCTATCTGTAAGAAGGTAATTCTTTCCAATGACCACAAGTGTAAGGAGCATTCTTCCCATTGACCATCACACTAATGTATCATGAATTGTAGATTTCTCATTTTTAGCAGGGGTTCCCCGAGACCAGAGAACTATTTCAAGGGTTCCTCCGTGTTAAAAATGTTGAGAAAGGCTGAGTTAGAGAATTAAATCTAATGCCTTTCTGATTGCTGCAGACAATCTTGTTACAGGTGGTCCCCAGGTTACAAACAAGATAGGGTCTGTAGGTTTGTTCTTAAGTTGAGTTTGTTTGTAAGTCGGAACAGGTACATTTTTTAAAGTGTAGCTTCAGACAAAAAAACGATTTTTAAGCTTTTTGGATAGCATGGGGAAGGGGTAACACCCCTGTAATGTTTGTTTTGCGGTCTATGTTTCTGTTCAGAAGATTTCACTTTACTTCCTGTCCCAATGATAATTGGATTTTGAAAATTTTGGGTTGTTGTGGAAACAAACCTTGGTGATAAAGCATCAGTGGAGACATCTTTTTCCCATAATAACTCTTACAGGAGTGAATTTCCCTTCCTAGGGGGAGATTTTCTCTCACTTCCTGTTGTCTACCTCCGTTTGTAAGTAGGAGTCGTTTGTAAGTCGGATGTTTGTAACTAGGGGACCGCCTGTATATCTTATGTTTAATGAAATTTATTTTATTCAAATGTAGTTAGTTGTAAGTGCAAGAAAAATGGAGAAAAATCAGGTCTACCTTTACTTTTCTATACATAAAAAACTCTATTGTGTTTGACAGTTTTGGTTTTATTATTGAAAGAATAAATTTAATTTGTGATATTTAAACATGTCAAAAACGCTCTTTATTTCTGAAAAGAAATAAACAAATTAGATGTATGGACTAGGTCTTAGCATCAGAAATGTCTGTTTTTATTTGTGTTTTTTGGCTGGAACCAGAAGTGGGATTTGTTATGAACTATCAATTTGAGGGATTTGAAATGAATGTGATAAAAGATACATGTATTCAAAATCCTAATTTTCAAATCCGTATTTTTATGGGAAGGTGAGCTAATAAATACCTGTTGATCTTGATTCTTCACTAAAGATCCCTCTATAAACTACAAATAAACTACAAAAGTCACTGCAGAAACACAACTAAAATACATTCAAAATATCAACAGCACTAACACTAAATGCTAGTAATTGCAAAAATTGTCATAACTAGATATTTATTCAGACTCCATCCATATAATTAAAATCTAGGTGTAACCGTGGATTAATTGGAACCTGCAAAGTAAGTATTTTGTAGCTAATCAAAACATTTGTCATAAAATGTGTTTTCTCACCTAGAAATCAACATCTTGGGTTTCCATGTTATCACTTCTCTACCTATCAACAGAGTATTCTCAGGTGTTTTCAGATGAGCTGAGAGCTCTCAAAGACCCAGCTGCATCGGTTAAGCTTGACCCCAATTTCACCCATTTGTTTGAAGCCTAAAACTGTACCACATGTTTTATTCCCTAAAACTGGTTAAAGGTTAACATAAGCCTTTCGCTTACAAAGACATGTTTTATCCACTGACACACCAAAAAAGTAGGCAATGCTGTCATTGTCAGTTCTTGAACCAGAATTATAGCTAAGAATGTGTGTTATGTAAAATGTACTCCTGCTAGACACTCTTCAATAAACTAACTACAGTATTGTTTTAACTGCCTGCGAAAGACACCAGCACCATCTTTGATTTCTTCCAACTCTCTTCTTATGGGATTAACTAGTTCCCAACCATGTTTTAGCCTATGGCTACAGAACTACAGAACCTCCCAGAATGGCATCCCCTGCTCAGGAGAGGAGAGCCGGTAACCAAGTGTCCTGATGATCAGTGTGGCCCAATCAGTGCCCATCGGTGCTGCCTATTAGTGACTATTAGTGCCAATCAATGCCACCTATCAGTGCCACATATCAGTGCCCATCAGTGTCACCTATCAGTGCCCATCAGGGCTGCATATCAGTGCCCATCAGTGCCGCATAACAGTGCCCATCAGTGCTGCATATTAGTGCAGCCTCATCAGTGCCTTCTTATTAGTGTCCATCAGTGCCACCTCATCAGTGCCCATTAGTGCCGCCTCATCAGTGTCCATCAGTGCAGCATATCAGTGAAGCCTATCAGTTCCCATTAGTGCCGCTTCATTAGTGCACATCAGTGAAAGAGAAAAATTACTTATTTGCAGAATTTTGTAACAGAAACTAAGAAAAACATTCTTGTTTTCAAAATGTTTGGTCATTTTTAGTTTGTTTAGCAAAATATCTAATTTAGTTACTATATCTTGCTCTCCCCTCCCTTAGACTGACATTGTAGTTGTCCAAAGTTGCCCCCTGTGCTCCTTCATCTAGAGTGGGGGCACCCTAATACAAGCGGTGTGTTACTGGCCAAATCACTAGGTGAAAACAGAGGGGTTAAAAAAGAAAACGAACGCAATAAGCACATCTACTGATTGGATGCTGAAGCTGCAATATATTACATTTTTGGTTTGGGGTTGAATACCACTTTAAAAAGATAAATATAGAAATAGGAGCTGCCAGTTCCCGCTTCTGTATCCTTGAAGGATGTGTGTAAAGGAAAACAGTGTTGAGAGGTGCTGGGAAAATGCCATGCTCATGGTACACTTTGGTAGCAATGACGCAGCTTGGAGGAAGATGGGATGTCCTCAGAAATTATTTTAGTGAATGATGAGATAACTAAAATATTCTGGATATGAGCTTATCTCTTTATTCCCTAAAAAATACTACCAATGCCACATGCTATTGAAAGCAATATTAAATCAAAAACCAAAAATGTAATATATTGCAGCTTAACACTCATTAAATGTGATGGCTTTTTTAGGCTTTTTCCCTCTGTTTTCATCTGGCGATCTGGCCAGTAACATACCTCCTGTATTAGGGCGCCCCCACTCTGGATGAAGGAGCACAAGGGCACCTTTGGACTACAGCATTGTCAGTATGAAGGATTTACAGTATTTACTATTAGTTCTCCCTCCAGATTCTCTTCACTCAGCTTTTGAGTGGTGTACAATGTATTTCTGGCAAAAACAGTAAAAATTGGCATTTTTTTTTCTGCTCCTAGAAGCTAATAGTGTTCTCCTATGTGTCCATGCACACTACTTTAGGCTGTTAACATTTTTGAGCTTCAGCATCTAAGAGCAGAAAAAAATATTTTTTGAAGAGTTTCTTGGAGCGTTTTTCCAGTAGAAACACTCCTAAACGCTCCTAAATGCTCCTAAAGTGTTTTTTGAGCTTTTTTTTTTCCTTTTTTAAGGGAGCTGCAAAAATGCTAATAAAACGCTAACACTCCTAAATGCTGCTAAACGCTCCTAAACACTCCTAAATCACTACTACAAAAAGCTATTACCAGTGTTTTTTTATCCAGATTTTTTTCCAGCTTTTTTTAGCTTAGTGTGCATGGAGCCTAAATTTGAGAAAATGTGGCATATTTACATATGACAAAGACTTCATAGTTGAACAGCATTTATTTTTTAAAGGATTTCGCAATGCAAAAAGGAAACCTGTGGCTATAACAAATATATGAAACTGTTGCATAGTTGGCACAACCAGGTGCTGCATGTAATTTTTCATATCTAGAAGAATGTCCAGGACCCCAAGGAACTAATATGCAAGTAGTGATCTTTGCATGTGTTTGGGGGCTGAGTTCCAACACTCTTTTACAATATCTTTCTCCTGGTTACCCATTATAGAGATACACCAAATGAATGGGGCAGGAGGCAACCTTTTATAGGCTAGAGTTTTTGACAATAGGACCACAATTTGCATATCAGAGTTTCCTGTTATTTGGGTTTAGCCTATTCTGCAAGAAGCTAAAAAGACATACAGCTGTCCATCCAACTGTTTACATGGCACAGCCATGTTAGTCTGAAGCAGAAACATATTTAGAGAAGGCATTGCTTGAGAGTGACCTTGGTACATTGTGCTGCTGCTTCCACAAGCTCTAGTATGAACCAGTAAGATGATACCACTCTGTTTCTTAAAGTGTATGAAAACCCTAACCATTAACTTTTTGTATTTGCCCTATTGGTATGTTGCATACACAATTGAAAGCATGTTGTTATATATGTTTTATGAATACAAAAAATACCTGTTGATCATGTCAAAAATTGTCCTTTGCACACTTTTGTGTTATACAAAAAGAGTAATTAGCCTTAGTAATTGGTTCTTATCATTGACTACAGAATGGTTAGCCTTAATGTTGTAGAAATATAAAATTGTAAGGGTTTGAGTAATTTAGCAAAAAAAAAAAAAAAAAAAAATAGACAGGGCCGACAGCACTCAGTACACAAAAAATGCTGTGTGTTGCCAACCCAAAACAAGTTTCAGCCCTGGTTCACATTACAGTGATTAAGCATGCAATTTGACATGTCAAATTGCATACCAAATCCGGGGTTATTGCTGGCAAAGGCACCATCCAACGCTGCATTTGCGGCGCGGCACTGATTCCCGAAAATAGTTTCTGTGCTACTTTTGGCAACTTCGGGGTGCAATTTCAATAGGAACCCGCACAGATGTCTCTGAAATCGCCCCCGAAGTCGGGACTGACATGTTGGAATGACAGTGTTCGAGTTCAGCTGAACTCGCACGATTTCATTCCCGCTGTCAGTGTGAAGCCAGGCTTAAGAATTGAATGCATTTCTGACAGCGGGGACCCCCCCACACACACACACATACACATCAGAATACACAGATCAGAGCAGCAGTCATTGGATGCATGCACTTATTGAACATTGTTTTCCAGCAGGACCACTCTGTTGAACAGAGAGGAGGACACACACTGACCAAAATTCGCCCGGTTCCTGCTGAACTGGACAAATGTTGATATGTGTATACCCAGCTTTACTGACTAGATCACCAGGTAAAAATAAAAGAAAAAAAGCCTAAAAAAGAAGATCAATGCAGCCATCAAAGAATTAGTAAGCTGCAATATAAAAAATGTTGCTTTTTGTTTAATACCACTTTAAATAAATCATCAGAAATATATGAAGTTAAAAAAGTGGCTGAAAACTTGATGCAAAAAGGGTTTGTATTCTTGATACAACTAGACTGTCTTCTTTATAAGCTACAGCAGTAGTCCTGTGGGCCAGATACAGCCTGCTGGTTGCCCTAAATTAGCACCTGCAATAAGAACACTGTGCATGGTACAGCGGGGGAACAGCTGTACATAGAGTGGAAATGAGTGCTTGGCACCGGAATGCAAACAATTCTAGCACCCTAGAAGCGTCACCTGGTTGAGTGATATCCTTCCCAATGGTGACTGCATAGTCCTGACCATGACATCTTCTAGAGGAGCAGGTAGAGACAAGGAACCTTTAAACTAAGAGTCACTGAACATCAATGCTGAGGTGCTGTTTTCCATGAACACATGGGGTATTTATTACTCACACTGAGACAGGGGATTTTTTTTTAACTTCTGCTGACAATCAACGCATTGGTATTTTTTAACCACACTGATGGTGGAGAATTTTTTACACTTACCTTACCCAGTGCCTGTAGTGATTTGTGGCCTGGCAGGAAGAACCACAAAGCACAGTGAGTGATTCAGTCATCTGACAAACCTTGTAATAAAGTACTCACAACTCTGTAGTGCTTCCTCTTATCCTTAGTCCTCCATCTCTGTACAGTACCTGTAAATTACTTTAGTTCATCCTTATCGATCTCATTCATTTGTTGGATTGCTTCCTCAATGCCCCATGGTAATGCCCCTGATGATGTCAATAACGATGAAATGTGTTGGTCAGTGCTAACACACGTGGCGTTGCCACGCTTGCAAGCAATCTTTGGAATATCTGGACTCACTACTTTACTATGCACTGTTTTTATGACCTTTATGTGAGAAATCTTGCACTTTACTTATATATTAGAGTCCATAGATTCTGGTAAGTTTCCATTTTACTATTGATATATGGAAAGAACCCGCACTCTGTATCTGTCCAAGGAGGTAGTCTGAACCTGGCACCTGGAGTGAAGATACCCGTAACCAACACGCATATTTTGAAGTTTTCACAGTTAGAGTGTTGCTACCCTGTGGGTACATTTCATTTAACTACTGGTGATGGCCCATAGAAGCTTTCTGACACTCATCATTACACATTACATTTAATGTTTGCTATAAGTAACAAGCTCATACTGGAAATATAAAAACACTTAACTTTAAGAGAGCAAATATTCCAAGGATGATGGCTGCTCTCCAAGACTTAGACTGGGAGGGAATATTGGCATTGATGAACACAGAACAGAAATGGGAATTCTGGCAATACGTTTAAAAGGCTAAAAATAAATCCTTTGTGACTCACGGCCAAAGTTAAAAAAAAACCTCTAAATAATAAGAAAAGAACTTTTAAAAATTATAAAAATGAGGGAACACTATCATTGTTTAAATGTTACAAAGCAAGGGTATGGTCGATTCCTTGTGTTTGGCGTTTCCCTCCATTGAGCGACCAATTCTATTCATTATCTGGGAGTTGATATTCCCCCCTGATCCTTCTCATGTGTACTCAGCAAAGTTTACTCCACTGCTTATCCGTCTTAAAGTGGATCTCCTTCATTGGCATTCACTCACATTAACGTGGTTTGGCCACTGCAATGCCTTCAAGATGACCGTGCTGCCCAGGGTGTTGTACTTGCTGCAGGCCCTTGTTATCCATCTCCCTCCAGTGTCTTGGGATTTTGTTTGGTCTTATCGCAGGCCCCGTATCAGGCTTCAACTTCTACATCTTGCAAAGCACAGGGGAGGGGTGGGCCTCCCGGATGTGAGAGCCTATTAGAAAGTGGCACATTTTACCAGGTTGGTGGACTGGCACTGCGACGTGGATGTGAAGCATTGGGTAGCCATGGAACTGAAAAACTCACAAGACACAGCCAAGAGCTGCCCATGGATCATTTCACCACTGTAAAGCCTTCATTGATCGCCCTACCCTGGGCAGCTAATTGCTGGTGGTCAGAGATGCATTTCAACATTCCTCAGTGTCACCACTACCCTCGCCTTTGGTCCCGGTTCTGGGAAATCCAGAATTCGCACCTGGCCTGCAGAATCCTCATTTCAAGCGACTGGTCTCAGGCAGCTGGCTCCATCTCTGCGATTTTGTGGGTCCTGATGGTCAACTCTCCTCCTCTGGACTTTTGGAGTTGTCTTCAGCTGCGTAACTTCCTTTGCAGGTGTTCGTGAATCCCGGGTATATCTCATCCGCTCACGGAGCTGGAACACATCTGTCACCGGGGGGAACTGGTACGTCATAGCCTCTCGACTATTTATGCTTCTTTGATCCAACTGATGGAGGGGTTTGTCCCTCTGTAAATGAGAGTCAGATTTTGGCACCCGATTCACTGATTCTCAGAGGGAGAAGATCCTTCATTTTGCACAGAAGTCCTCTCTTGCTACCAGAGTCCAAGAGACCTTGTTAGGAAAATGGACCTTTCTGGCTGTTTCCGGCTTTCCATGCGCGTTTGCGTGCGTTCACGTGCCTGTACCCGCTAATGGTGCCAATAGCGGCCATTTAAGCAGGTGCTGTCCGTTCTACAGCGTTTGTGTGAGTTTCCTTACTTCCTGATTGCCCGATACCTGTTCCTGTGACCCGGCCTGTTTGACCCTGCTCTGAACTCTGCCTGCACCGACCCCGGCTTCCACGACCACTCTTCTTCCTGCTCCCTTGTACTTTGCCGCCTGAACATTGCCGACCCAAACTGTACCCGACCATCCGTCTGCCTGATCCTTCTGTACTGCACCACCCGCCAGTTACTGACCTGGACTGCCTTACTACTCTTCAGCTTGCACGAGCTCCAGCGGACACCTACCTGCCACCTGAGACGTGTCCAGCCCTCGTGCCCCCCTGTGCTCCCGAGCTCCCTGTCTGCACTACCAGGGACTCTCGAACCAGGGCCGCAAGAGAGGTTACCCCTGCATAAGCTAGACTCCATCACCAGGTACATGACAGTAACGGACAGCCATGCCTGAGTCTGCATGGGGGGCCTCTCCTGTGAATGAACTTTGCTCCCACCTGGCCGGACTGACCCAAGCTATACAGTCCTTGCAGAAGGACTACTACCGGCTAGAGGGACGGCTCCAGGAGCTCACCACTGGCCAATCTGCAACCGGCACCACAGTGATTATGCCTTCTGAACCTCAAGTGCCCCTACCGGAGTGGTTCTCAGGCGACCACACCAAGTTCCAAGCCTTCCGTATCTCTTGTGAACTCTATTTCTCCCTTCAACCCAGCACCTACTCCCTGGAGACCACAAAGGTGGGTCTAGTGATCTCCTTGTTGCTAGGATAACCCCAGTCTTGGGCACACCGCCTGCTGGAACAGAGGGCCCCAGAAGTCTCTAACCTGACCACACTCTTCAAAGCTATGGCCTGGCTCTATGAGGACCCGCATCAGGCAGCCACAGCAGAAGCTGCGCTTCACACACTCCAGCAGGGCCGCCGCATGGCGGAGGACTACGTAACTGAGTTCAGGCGCTGGAGTGCTGACACGGAGTGGGATGACTCTGCGCTCCGTCATCAATTCCGCTTAGGTCTCTCGGACCCGCTAAAGGATGAACTGGCTCATGTTGGGGTACCCCAGACCCTGGACACATTAATTGAGCTCTCTATACAGATCGACAGGCATCTCAGGGAACAGGGAGCTGAGAGGTCAGCCGGGTCTCCGCGATTTGTCTGGAGGCAACCCCGGGCTCCCATGGTCGCTGCCTCAGCTCAACCTGAATCCAGGAAACCAGGCATGCTCCGTCCTCCCCTCACTCATGAAGAACGGCAATACCGCCTGAGCAACCGCTTATGCCTGTATTGTGGAGAACCGGGACACGTGGTAGGGTCTTGCCCGGCCAAGCTTGGTAAACGCCCACCACCTGTCAATGGTGATGTACCAGCCTCATCAGGTACCTCATCTCATCTGACTCTTCCGCTCTCCCTTCAGCTCCCTGACAAGACTATCCGGACTGCTGCCGTCATCGACTCGGGCGCCTGCAGTGGGTTCATTGATTAGTCCTTTGTGGTCCAACACCAGATCCCTCTACGACCAAAGTCTCACGGACTGGTTGTTTGCCTGACTGATGGCACCAACATCAAATCTGGTGTGGTCACCCACGAGACCTTCCCTCTGCCTGCTACAACCTCAGATGGTCACCAGGAGTTCCTCTGCTTGGACTTTATTGCGTCCCCCTTGTTCCCTATCATCCTGGGTATACCCTGGCTGCAGGCCCATAGCCCCAGCATCAACTGGGCAACGGGCAAAACCAAGTTCTAGTCCCCCTATTGTCGCCAGCACTGCTTTCCAGAGACTAAGGAAGTGGTCCCTACTCTGCTCAGTCTGGACGCAGACGCTGACCGGGACGCCCGTCAGTTGGTGCCCCCTGTGTACCACAGCTACTTAGACATGTTCAGCAAGAAGGGGGCTGAACAGTTGCCGGCCCACAGGGTCTATGATTGCCCTATCAAGCTCCTCCCTGGAGCCGAAGTTCCCTTTGGGAGGATTTTTTCTTTAATGGAGCTGGAACTGGCGGCTCTCAAGGTCTATATAGATTAGAACCTGCAGAAGGGATTCACCCGATCCTCCACGTCACCCGCGGGAGCGGGAATATTCTTTATAGAAAAGAAGGATCACATGCTAAGACCTTGTATTGACTATCGTGAGCTAAACAAAATAACGGTGAAAAACCAATATCCTCTCCCCCTGGTCCCAGAGCTCTTCCAGAGGCTAGGAGCGGCAAGGGTATTCACCAAGCTGGACCTCCGCGCAGCGTATAATCTAGTCCGCATCCGGGAAGGCGATGAATGGAAGACCACCTTCCGAACCCGGTTCGGACATTTTGAGTACCTGGTAATGCCCTTCGGGCTCTGCAATGCCCCAGCCACGTTTCAGCACTTAGTAAATGAAGTGTTTAAAGACTTTTTGGATCAGTCGGTCATCGTCTGCTTAGACGATATCTTGATCTTCTCCCCTACCTTGGAAGAGCACCGCAGGCATGTGGCGAGTGTCCTGAGCCGCCTTCGACAACATGGGCTCTATGCCAAGGCGGAGAAATGTGATTTTGAACAGTCAAGTATCCCTTTCCTGGGGCTTATTGTCTCCGTCACTGGCATCACCATGGACCCACAGAAGGTCATGGCTATCCTGGACTGGCCGGCCCGTACGGACAAGAAGGGAGTACAGTGGTTCATTGGCTTCGCCAATTTTTACAGAAAGTTTATGATGGGGTTCTCAGCCATTATTGCCCCAGTCACCCAGTTGACCAAGCTGAACACACGATTTGTGTGGACTACGGAAGTTCTGGAGGCCTTTGTGACTCTTAAGAGACTCTTTACATCAGCAGCTATCCTCAGGCACCATGACCCCACCTTGCCATTTGTCCTGGAGGTAGATGCCTCTGAAGTCGCCATGGGGGCGGTGCTATCTCAAAGGCATGGAGCTACGGCTGCCCTACATTCTGTGGCATTCTTCTCCCGCAAGTTGACCACCCCAGAAAGGAACTATGACGTGGGAGATAGGGAGCTTCTGGTAATTAAATCGGCCTTGGAAGAGTGGCGCTATCTGTTAGAGGGAGCCAGGCACCCCATCTTGATCTTCACAGATCACAAAAATTTAGAATATCTCCAAGCAGCCAAGAGACTGAGACCTCGCCAAGCCCTATAAAGGATGTTCTGTAAACTCGGTGAGCCTGCGGCCCCCGATACAGTCCTTCATCCCTGAAACTTCCTGTTAACCCAAGGAAACCTGTTGTCCCGAATCAGACAGTCCTTAGCCAGGACCCCCAGACCGGCAGACCCTAACCTGCTAACCAGAGACGGCCTACTGTGGCATGGCAACAGACTCTTTGTTCCAGAGGACCAGCACCTATCGGTCTTGGCATCCTGTCATGACAAAAAATTGGCGGGACACTTAGGTGCTCGCAAAACTACAGAACTGCTGCTGCGATCATTCTGATGGCCACAAGCAGACCAGGACTGTAGGAAATATGTCAGCTCATGCCTTATCTGTGCCCAGAACAAGAGCAGCAAGATCAAGGCCTGGGACTTACTAAAGCCACTTCCGGTGCCCAAGAGGGCCTGGTCCATGATCTCGAAGGACTTTATTGTCGAGCTGCCACCATCCCAAGGTTATTCTACCATCTTCGTGGTAGTGGATCGGCTAACGAAGATCGCCCACTTCCTGCCCATGAAGGGGACCCCATCAGCCACTGATAGGGCTGAGATATTCATCCGGGAAATAGTGAGGCTCCATGGACTTCCAACCAGCATTGTCTCCGACCGCGGAGTTCAGTTTACCTCAAGCTCCGCACTTGACATTGAACTGGCATACTCTTCGGCATACCACCCACAGACAAATGGGCAGACAGAGAGGACCAATCAGACGCTCGAGCAGTATCTCCATTGCTTCTCCTCATTTACACAAGACGACTGGGTCTCTCTGCTGCCCCTGGCGGAGTTTGCTTTCAATAACACCGTCCATTCAGCCACCAACCAGTCTCCGTTTCTGGCTAATTACGGCTTCCACCCGACCTTTATGCTCCCTTCTGCCTTGCGTGTTCACCCAGTGTTCCACGTGTCACTGCTGAAAACTGTGACCCCAAATCCGTTTCCCCGGTGGAAGACTAGCCCGCCAGGCCCAATCCTGGTAGACGGCGAGGAGGAGTTTGAACTAGAAACCATCCTGGAGGGGTAACAATGTCCAGTACCTAGTGAATTGGAAGGGCTACGGCCCAGAAGAAAACTCCTGGGAGCCTGCAGATAACATTCATGCAGATGAACTCACCCGATCCTTCAAGGAGAACAAACCCTGCTAAGCTTCCTGGCTGGGCATCCGGAGGCTGCCCCTTGGGGGGCAATGTTAGGAAAATGGACCTTTCTGGCAGTTTCCGGCTTTCCGTGCGTGTTCGCGCGCTTTCGCACCCGTGCGCGCTAATGGCGCCAATAGTGGCCATTTGAGCAGGACAGCACCAGGAAGCAGGTGCTGTCCATTCTTCAGCGTTTGTGTGAGTTTCCTTACTTTCTGATTGCCCGATACCTGTTCCTGTCACCCGGCCTGTTTGACTTTGCTCTGAAGTCTGCCTGCACCGACCCCGGCTTCCACGACCACTCTTCTGCCTGCTCCCTTGTACTTTGCCACCTGAATGTTGTCGACCCAGCCTGTGCCTGACCATCCGTCTGCCTGATCCTTCTGTACTGCTGACCTGGACTGCCTTACTACTCTTCTGCTTGCACGAGCTCCAGCGGACACCTACCTGCGACCTTAGACGTGTCCAGTAGTGTTGAGCGAACCCGGACTGTAACGTTCGGGTCCGTACCGAACTTTCGGGTGTCCGTGGCACGGACCCGGACCCGGACATTTCAAAAATCGTTCGGGTTCGGTCCGGGGTTCTGCTATTTTACTCCACGTGTTGAGAAGCTGCAGGGCAGCCAATCAACAAGCGTTTCACTGGTTTGCCCTTAGAAGCCATCACAGCCATGCCTACTAATGGCATGGCTGTGATTGGCCAGTGCATCATGTGACCCAGCCTCTTTATAAGCTGGAGTCACAGTGCTGCAGTCACATGCTCCTTGGGTTAGTGTAGGGAAAGGAAGCTGAAAGCTTGAGGGACAGATTTGAGACATTTTAAGACCTGATCCTGCATCCTGAGATAGATTACTTTACTACTGCTGTCTGTGCTGTTGCTCTGAGGACAGATAGAAGAAATTAGAGATTTTACATACCGCTGCTTTGAGTTGCAGATCAAGCTCT
>BLSH010480204.1:432916-472474 GCA_018402905.1 Glandirana rugosa
AATCGTCCGACGTCTACTGCTTCCGTACATGTATCTGAGGCCGCAGTCCTGAGTCGTCGGGACTATATAGTATCAGATTCATATCCCCTTCCCATATCGGTCCGTCCTAGTCGGTCCATAAAGTCCACTATGTCCCCCGGTTTACTGTGTCGTGTTCGTGACACGACATATTTTATGTCCCTCACGTCTTAATAATCCGTTCAACATAAAAACTCCTTATTAAAATAATAACTTGTTGTTGGTACAAGAGTTACTAAGGTTTTTGAGTAATTATAGTTTCGACTTATAAAAACCTTCATCAAAAATCAAACTTGATATTAATGAGTTTTTGGAATCATTGAGAACATGGTTGTTGTTCAATAATAAAATTATTCCTCAAAAATACAACTTGCCTAATAATTCTGCACTCCCTGTATTTTATACAGCACAGTGCTTGTGCTGTGTCATTTGGCCCCCTGTATCACCTGAAATACCTGGCTGATCCTGCCTGGCTATACCCTTCCCCTATACTTAGACTATGATATATCAGGGCTGCTGAGTCCTGACGCCGGAGTCTATGTACATGCCTTCGTCATCTGCAGCCTGCTAACTGTCTCCTCTGTGCTCTCCTCCCTCTGCTTGTCAGCTCATGACAGTGCCTGCCCTCTCAACTCCTGCTGCTGAAATAACTTTCACATCTTCATATCATCCCATCTGTGTTCTAATCCTGTGTGCCCCTGTGTGAGTGATTTATAAAAAAGGTCTGCTATACCTCATTTCCCAGCTCTTCTCAGCAATCACATGATCCGCTGTCTCTCTCTCTCTCTCTCCTCTCCCGAGTGATGTCAGCGAGGAGGAATCTCGACCCCGCCCACTGCATCTATCAGAGAGAAAGCCAGCCAATTATGTGATCGATGAGAAGAGCTGTGAAATGACATATAGCAGACTTTTTATATATATCACTCACACAGGGGCACACAAGATTAGAACACAGAGGGGATGGTAGGAAGATGTGCAAGTGGCTTAACAACCACTTTAATTCTTCCATACAAGTGGCAGTATGGTAAAAGCAGTGTGTCTGCTTCCACAAGTACTCTGGTAAGGCCAAGTGAGAGTTGTCCTTATCTACTGTGAATAGTTCAGTTGGAGTATCTCACTACCTTCTCTCATCTAAGTTTCACAATAAATATAAAAAAAATACCCTGGACTGTTTACTGAGTAACGAGCAAATAGGAGTAAGGGGGTATATATTAAAAACCCTCAGCAACTGTCTGCAGGTAATCCGAGAGAGGCCTAAGAACTCAACACACAACAAGCCCTATGGGAACAGTGCTACAATCAACATAGCTCTGCTGTCAATGTCCAAACAGCATTTGTGATGAACAGAGCACAGTTGACCAGTAGTCAAAGTAACAGCAGAGCACCAATGACTTTTTGGGAGAGTCATGCTCTACCTCTACATCACCCCATTAATCTTTTGCACTGTGCAGGACCAAACTTTCAGGCTGACAACCCAGTGATGCAGATTTCATTGGGCAGACTCCCAGCAGCACCCCCTGTATAATAAACAGAGCTCTGCTGCCAATGTCCTAACAACATTTCTGATGAATAGAGCACAGCTGACCGGTAGTCAAAGTGATAGCAGAGTACCACTGACTTTTTTGGGAGAGTCATGCTCTACCTCTTGTTACTCTCCTGTGGGAATTGTGTGTATATAACAAAAAATATTGTTTTTAAATTCACTTTTCGTTTTTTGCACATCAATTTTTAATATATCCCTAGTTCATTTCCAAACTCTTTTGGGAGTGTCTATGGATGGAGAGTTAATTGGCACCACCAGTAGTTACACCCGTGAGATCTGTTATTTAAGAATCTTTGTACTTGAAATCTGGTAGGTTATGACTAAGCAAACATGTAGTTCGTGAAATGCGTCAATCTTCGCCAGTCCGCTGTTTGATGTCTGCACTTTTTCTGCAAATATTTTTTATCACTGGATGGATTCATAATAAATCAGTCATTGTATTCAGCTTAACCTGTGTGCGGTCAACTTCCTTTGCTCTACAATTGCCTCCAGGATTATGGACTGGACCAGCACCAGGTTTGTCTGATTTCTCTTTTACCATTCACACCTGGAGCATTTCATTTTCATTTGTTGTCTGTATGCTCTACCTCTACATCACCCCATGAATCTTTTGCACTGCGCAGGACCAAACTTTCAGACTGACAGTCCTGTGCTGCAGATTGCATTAGGCAGACTCTTAGCAGCATCCCCTGTATAATCAACAGAGCTCTGCTGCCAATGTCCTAACAGCATTTCTGATGAACAGAGCACAGATGACCAGTAGTCAAAGTGACAGCAGAGCACCACTGACTTTATTGGGAGAGTCATGCTTAATTCATGAACAAAGGCTGCTGTTGTTGCACTTTGGCATCTTCGCCTTAGGTGCCAGAGGACCTTGTCCTATCACTGCACCGGGGAGTTCTTATTTGCTTCTGCGGTATAAAAGATAACTAGTCATTTTGCTTCTATCGCTTTCAATTTCAAAACATCATAAATATGAATTAAACATGAACGCACATGCATTTTGCGCGTATTAGTTCCCACTTCTAAACTAGCAGCTTGAACCAATAAACAACCTCATGGCCTCCTTTTATTTTCAGATGCGGCATTTCAAACGCCATGTTTCTCCATGCTCCAATCTTTTGCAGCTGCTTGTATATGAATAAATAATAGAAAATGTACAAGATAAAAAAAAAAGAAAAGTCTGGATGCCTGTGTTGGAGTGATCTAATCACTATTATGAAACAAAACTAATCAATACATCAGTAACCCATGCATCGTCCTTCCATAAATGGTTACTATTGTAAGCCTCGCTATCAGCTAATTGTTTGATTTATCTTATCAACTTTCCTGAATGCATTTTCCCAGTTCAGCAGCTGCAAAAGGAAGGAAAAAAAAATAAGCAAAATGAGAAACACGTTGATAAGAGATTTTGTTCCCAAAAGAAACGCCTTTATCGAAACAGGATATTAGTACACCTTTGGAGGAGCATGTGAAGGCAAAGTGAGGAAAACCCGTTTGTAGTACTCTTAGAACTGATGTCACATGCAAGGCAAGGACATCACAAGGAGGAGTCAGATTACAGTAAGAATGGGCAGTGCAGCGTGCAGGCAATGCTAGATCAGACAGGGGATTGGAACAGGGATAAGACTTGCTGCTCAACACTCATCCTAAACACAAGAAAGCACCGATCGCTGTGCCAGTGCTGGGGACATTTGCACCTCCTGAAGAATGAGAGATCCTTGCTGCACATGACAAGCTTGTGCTGGAGTTAATGCACAATAGAGAACAGACAGCCCTGTGATTGGAATGAGAAACATAATGTATTTTGGTAAGTGCTACGCTTTTGTGCTGTTATGCTTTGACTTGTCCATTGAAAAGCAGCTGTTTTGACGTGTGCACAATCATTCTATGCACCTAGCTTACAGCACTTTGCCTGTAGTGCTGCTGGGTTTGTATGTGTGCAGTGATCTGCAATGGATAGATCTCACAGTTCTCACTACAGACCTACAGACGAGGGTGGATGGCTCAATAAACTTAACTACATATTTACTTTAAAAGTAACTGAAAAGCCAATCAGCCACTTAAAAAGCAATCTTGTTGTCATTTTATGTTTTTGCTTTTATGTTTTCTTTTATGTTTTTTCTTTTATGTTTCCTTTTATTTATCAGGGTTGTGCTTTCTTAGAGAGGAATCCCTCTCTTAACAAAGAATTGTGTTTATTATTTTTATGACTAGCCCAGCTATAAAATTCATTTGTCGTTTTAATAAGTCTACAAAGGGCTCGCCGCTGATTTAATAATGTGTCAGTGAACAGCCTAATATCATTTTAGTTCTGAAAATATGACCCCCAGGTTTAGCAGCCCCCTGGACCTGCCTGCACGCTACATGCTGTAGTTTGCTTGTGTCACTTACAAGCTCCCCCAGCTGTAGTATAGAAGGTTGTGCACTGTCATTTAGCAGGACAAGCACTCCCCTTGTCCAGAATAATGGTCCTTACATCCAGGGCTGCTCATTTAGCCAGAAGTTTCATGGCCACAAAACCCTTGACATAGTTTCTTGCAATAATTAGCTCATTTCATAGACAGTGAAACTTTATGCTGTGTGTTTATTGTAATAATTATAGTATTCTCTGAATGCAGGGCAATGTTTCAGAATGATCTGATTGTGTGTTCTTCTCAATAAGTAACATATGCTGAACACTGTTGTTTTTTTTTTAAAGAGAAAAGTTAACGCCCCCCCCCCAAAAAAAAATGCTTATTTCAGTCTGTGTGTAATTATATCAGAGTCTTAAGTGATTAGATAACATTTTGTAATATAGCAACATTTACATGTGTATTAGCTGGTTAACCGTTTAAATATTTTATTATGGTGAATTCCTGATTTTTGGTGAAAATAAAATGCTTACTTCTAAAAATGACTTTCCAGACCTACTTACATGTTTAAAGTAATCAGATTCTGGTAAAAAAAAAAAAAAGACAAAAGGGGATGTGTATAACTCCATTCAGAATTATTATCCATTTAGAATTATTAATTATGTGACTGTAGTCGGCTAGTAAAATGTTAATTTGATTGGTTGCTATGAACTATTGCACTTTGCAGATCATTACTGCACTGCCTTTGTGGGTAAGCTCATATATAATATTGAACTTATTCATTATGCTAATAGCTCTTTAAGGTGGATACTTTCATCAGTAATGGTCAGGAGACATTCGATTTTAGTTTACTGCTGTCATATCATTTAGCAGATGATTTCTGATTGGTTGACATGGTTTACTGCACTCTGCACTGTTTACCAACTAAGCCACTAAGCCCAGCATTTAAGTGCAAAGGGAACAAGACATAGCTTAGATAGAATGCTGAATGCTTAAGGTGCGATCTATCAGTACACCATAATAGCTGGTTGTATCATTTGCTTCTTTATATTACCCTTCGGGCATTTTAAAATGGCAAGTCATCCAGGGCAACAAGACAACATTCATAGAAAGAGAAAATGATATTCAGAAAACGTTTACTGTGCAGAATTGCCTTATCATTAGCTTCAGTGGTTCAGTATAAGCTAGTGATAGTTAATTTCCAATTTAAGTTGACTAAATCCAGGAACAGACTTTGCTTAAGCAACGGAAAACAGTAGTAAGGGGAAGCTCGAGCAAGTGACATTTGCAGCAGAAAAACAATAGCAGGGAAAGAAACACTAGAAGTCATGGAAATATGTTTGTGATGGAATTTGGTTAATAGCATTGTAGAATGTGAGTCACTGAAGGGCAAATGAAGGATGGATTGAAACATTCACACCTCGCCATCTGAGTACACTGCATGGGGATCCATCATAAACTATATATTTTCTCATAATTGTCACATTTCACACTCTTCACTAGCAACCTGGAGCAATTATTTTTGAATGCTGTCAGGAATTAGAGTACAGGTGCTACAATAAATGTTTAGAGCTGAATGGACAGTACATTTTGCAATTAACTAATAGCTAAGGGAGCCCGTGCCAAGGCAATATACTGTAAAAAATGCTGAACTGCAAATCATTTAAGTTCATTTCAATTTTCCATATTTTTCTAGGAATATACTGTATATTCAGGTTTTACTTGGACTGGTTGTGGGCTTTTTATAGAGTCCTTTTTTATTGCTTTTTGTACAATAGTTTGCATATAGCGACAATTGCAATCATTATCCTAAGATACTTATATGGTTTGTCTAAGCCAATAAAGACTGAGGTCAGTCATTTTATTCCTAAATGTTGCACGTGTCACCAGTATATCTGGCACCCACAAGGTGAACTGTGCTGCTAGCCAGTGTACATTTAAGAAGAAGCAGATGATAGGACATATGGACATATCATATATTTACACTTTAATTGTACAAGTGATAACTTTTTTATATAGTACATTGAATCACTGTCCGAGTAACTGTTTTAAAGAAACGTAAAAAAAGATGGTGTAAACATTCTTAATAGAACAGTAAAACCAGCTTAGGTTTGCCTGTCACAAGTGTTATAGCGAACATAAAGTCTAATATGACTTTTTTTGGCCTGGATAATACTCCTCAAAGTGATAATAGATCAAATGTGACCACTATGAAAATCCACTTAGACTTAAAGTCTACATCTTTGGGTTTTAGAGTTTTGCTTGCACTGGAAGATTTAAGGTTTCACACTGTGCTGATTTATGGATTAAAAGTATTAAAGCTGTAAAAGCAAGAGATGGAGGTTAAACATGATACTGATATTGTTGGGCATAGTTGTGATGGTGGATGTGGAGGATGTAAAACATGCAACTCTATAGGTTTTTTTTTTTTTTTAAGTGAAAGAATTACATTTTTGTGGCTTGCGGTCATGTTTCACTTCTTTCTTATCTAGCTGGACTTCACTGATGTTAGTTTCTGAAAGTCCAACATATTCCACTATCCAATATAGGGAATGATAAACTGATGTCATCAGTCCATGCCCTCTGGATGTTACAGTTTAATGGAACTACAACAGAGCAGAGGACTGTTAAGCTATCAAGTTTTCAAGTAGTATGATTGCGTACCAAGAGTCACATGAAAGGTTCATGGGTCTCTTTTGCTTGTAAAGTAAATTTAATTTCACAGTTTGGAGTCTTAGCAATACAAATCATGATTGAAACAGATCTGGAAGAGTATTTTTATTTATTGTAAAATTAAAAGTGACTGTTTAGAAAGCAGCTTGCTTAGAATTAGAGGGTACTAGAAATACACTGAAGTATGCTAAAGGATACTTGAGATAAGTGGACATATATTATGAATGCTTGGTAAACACTGACAGTTTAAAAGGAGTATGACATCTATTAAAAGTTAAGACACACTGAGCTTAAGTATAAGTATTTTATTTACTATGGGAGGAAGACTGGGTCCCTAGAGCCTGGCAGCACAAATATGAGAACATCCAAATTGCATACAAATAATGCTCTGGTTATAATTAAACCCAGGGCCTCAGTGCTGCAGGGCATTCATTAATATATATTGTATACTTTCTATGTTGATTTCCACCCTGATCACATAAGACGGCCAATGGTGAAATTAATTTTCATCTGACCAAAGTTTAAAAGTAAAGGTGAAGCAGGCATTACACCAGGAGGGTGATTTATGAGCCAAGTAATTTAACTCTGGCCAAGCGAATATGTATACACTTCAAGCAGTCAATCAGGGACAGGGTAATGTCTGTTTTGTTTTTTAATTATTATTTAATTTCCCTTAAGCTGATGTTGGTTAGTCAGAGAGAGCAGTACACCACAATTTAAACCTATTTAGGGGTTGCAGGCCAGTCAAGAGTTACTTTATGTATATAGAACATCAAATATTGCTAAAGGGAGACATTCATATGACATAGCCAACCAGAATCAATAAAGGCTCAGACCAAGTCTACAGATAATAGTAGCCATGGATAACTACGAAGAGCCTATAATTCGTCATAGTATATAACACACATATAAATATTTATAATTAATACTAAGAATGTATATATTATATATGATATGTCATGTATTATTTAAAATCAGCTGCCAATGCATTTAATAATGGAAATCAATGAAAATGTAAAAAGGGAACCCGTCCTTTAGGGCTTTTGACAATGTCATCAGTAGTACATCAGTTTTCAATTTCTAGCATCATTCAGAATATATTGACGGGTGCATTTGGCATGCACGTGAGGCTGCTAGGTATCCAAAGCCATGAATCCATCATGGCTTTAACTTTAATATAATTATTGGATATTGGGTCCTTGGCATCATGGCATTGCTTTTGAGGGGAAAGTAGCAACAGTGAATGTTCCACCATATTGCAGAAGGTCATGGATGTTATTAGACCCAAGTCAACTGGGTGCCTTGACTCTCCCCTCCTATTGGGTTTCAAATCTGGATGCGCACCGCAAGACGGACCCTGTGGAGTAGGGAGGCCAGGGTAAGACTGTTCTGGTTTCCAAGGCGTGTTCCCCCTTCTCTGATCCATGCTGACAGCAATCCCCCCACCCCTCTCTGTGTTCTCTCCCATAATGTTGAGGGTATTAATTCCCCCAGTAAGAGAAGTAAACTGTTTAACCAGTACCAAGCCAATAAGGCTGACATCACCCTCCTCCAGGAGACCCATTTCCCAGCCTCATACAATCCATCCTTTTTACACTACTCTCAATTTTTCCTCTCTAACGCCCCCAATAAAACGAAGGGAGTAGCCATTTGCTTTTCTAAACATACCAAATTCTCATTGTTAGAGGTTCTTAAGGACCAGTCCGGGAGATATTTATTGGCCAAAGGTTCTATAGATGGGAAATTGTACACCTTTGTCTCGTATTATACCCCTAACAGTGGCCAAGCTGCATTTTTCTCCTCCATGATAACGAAATTGCAGCCCCATTTTCAAGGAGTTCTCATTATGGGTGGGGACACTAACCTAACCTTCGACCAACTATTGGCAAATAAAACAAAGGCATTCCTCGTGCACGAAAACCTGTCAAACAGAGCACCAGCATAGCCACCCTGCTTCACAACATAGGCTTGGTTGATGGTTGGAGGGAGTTAAATCCGTGCACCAAGGACTATACTCATTTCTCAGCACTGCACCAAATCTATGCCAGAATAGATCATATCTTTATGCAAGCTGCTAGTGTCCCTCTTGCCATTAAAGCCAGCATCAGAGCCCTATTTCCGACCATGCAATGGTGATTCTAACCCTGCAGAGACCAACCAGCTTCCACTCCAAGCCTGTCTGGCGCCTCAATGAGGCCCTGCTCAGTGATCCGGTACAATGCACGATTCTGGATAGGGCCATTCAGGAATATTTTCAGCTAAATGCTGCCCCCACAACCTCACCCAAAACACTCTGAGCGGCTCACAAAGCCGTTATCAGGGGAAATATTATCCAGATATCTTCTCAACTGAAATGCAAGCGTCGTTCAGCTATAGCCAAACTTTCTGCTGACTTTCTGGCCCTAAGCAAAGCCCATAAGCGGCACCCTACGAGCGAAACACTAGCGAAACGTAAATCAGCCAGGTTAAATCTGGCTCTGACGACACAAGCGGAAAAGCACCTTGGATGGTCGGGGGCCTGCTTTTACCTGCATAGGGACAAAGTGGGCACCAAATTAGTGGCTAAAATTTCCCCCAAGATTCACTGCACCTCTATGCCCAAAATTAGAACTTCAGAAGGCTCTCTGACCCAAAACAGATCATGGAATGTTGCCAACAATTTTACACAGACTTATATAAGGCAAAGCAAACACGCTGTGACTCAATGCTAGATAAATTAATGGACAGTATTCCAATCCCTAAGCTAGCGAACTCTCACACAGCAATACTGGAAGAGCCGATTTCCGAGACCGAAATTATAGAGATGATTAAATGCACCAAACAGAACTCTACCCCGGGTCCGGACGGTTTTTCGGCCTGCTATTATAAAAAATTTGCGCATACTCTGGCTCCCCATATGGCAAAATTCTTTAATTCTCTGAACAAGGGTTCTCTCCTTGATAAAGCCCTCAATTTGGCCTACATCTCGGTCATAGCCAAACCGGGCAAAGATAACAGCATAGTCAGTAATTATCAACCGATTTCCCTAATTAATAATGATCTAAAAATCCTGACCAAAATTTTAGCTAACAGACTTTCCTCCTTCATTGCATGGTACATTCATAAGGATCAAGGGGGCTTTATCCCGGGGAGACAGGGGCCTGACCGAATACAGAGGGCTATAGATATAATTTCATTATTAAATTCCCACTGGGATGGGGGGAGCCCCCAGGAGGGCTTTCTTCATTCAATCAACATCCAAAAGGAATTTGATTCTGTTACGTGGCCGTACATCTTCAAAGTCCAGCCAAGTGGGGGTTTGGTCCAAATTTTACGGGGATCTTATGGTCCTTATACTCTACTCCAAGTGCCCAAGTCAAAATGCAGGGATACTACTCTGAAGCATTCAGGATTGAGAAAGGCACTAGGCAGGGGTGCCCTCTGTCCCCCTCATATGGACCCCAAATATTTTCGCTTTACTCAAATAGTTTGGAACAGTCTCAGGGTTACTAGTGAATATGTCCAAATCTTAGGCATTGAACATCTCTATCCCTTCCCACCTCTTACCTAGTCTCCAGTCCCACTTCTCCTTCAGCTGGTGCCAGACCTCTATTCCCTACTTGGGGATCAAGCTGACTCCTAATTATGACTCCCTATATAAGGCTAACTACCCAACTACCCACCGATGTTTCTTAAACTGTCCTCAGACCTGACATCATGGGCCAAATTCGATTTATCATGGCTAGGACGCATCAATTCAATTAAGATGACCTTTCTTCCACGCTTAATGTATTTCTTTAGATCCCTTCCTATCCCTGTTCTAAAGGCCCAACTACTGCAATTTCAATCTAAAATAGTGAGATTCATTTGGAGCCCTAAGGGCAACAGATGCTCTCAACATACCCTGTATCGCCTGAGAGCACAGGGGGGTTTGGGAGTACCCAACTTATGGTGGTACTTTCAAGCAGCCCAATTATCTCAAATTTCCATGGTATACTCGCGCCATAGTAAGCCTGACTGGATCTTGATGGAAACGCAGGCAGTACCCAATCACACCATTGATTTCTTGATATGGGCGCCCCAACACCTTAGACCCTCAGTACTAGCTCCAACCCTATCCCAATCCTTAGCTCTATGTGACCAGCTACACAAGATACACAGCCTAATATCACCTCTTTGTCCTCTTACACATTTATTTCATAACCACAAATTTCACCCAGGGCACAACATTCTTGCCTTTAAATGGTGGTTGAACAAAGGCCTCTTCCGAATCGGGCACTTCTTTACATCCACTGGTCCACTATCTATTGGATTCTGTACCAGTAAATTGGAAATGCCTCCTTCGGAGAAATTCCGTTATTTGCAAATCTCGCACTTCCTACACTCCATATGGCACAATAAACCAGACCCACTCATTATCACGGCTTATGAGGCTTGGTGTGTGGATGTTATGGATCAGGGGGGATCTCGCTGATTTATTCTTTGTTGACTGGAAACCAATTGAAAACACCCTATGCCCAGGCTTGGTAGAAAGACCTGGACACAACCTGGTCCATAGACATATGGCACTCTGCTATGCACCGTTCCTATAAGGGGATAGTGAATGTTTCCCTTGTCGAGGCCAATACCAAAGTGATCTTGCGATAGTATAGAGTCCCCTATGTCTTAGCCAAAATTTACCCAGATGCCTCTCCACTCTGCTTTCGAGGCTGCAACCACTTGGGTACGATGCTCCATATTTGGTGGACTTTTCCACGAATATGGGGGCTTTGGAACAAAATCTTTTCGATCATCTGCAAGATCACCGGAGCACCGGTCCCCCAAATCCCAGAGATAGCTTTACTCAATCACAGAATATACAAGCTAGATAAGCATTCCCAACGTCTGGTCTCATTTATACTTATGGCAGCTAAAATCACGATAGCTAGGTTCTGTAAAAAAACTGGGGTTCTGCTTTCTGCAGTCCGACGCAAAATCGGTTGGATCATGACACAGGAAAATATTTTTAGCATTCTCCTGGACAGGGTCCAAACATTCAAACTAATCTGGGAACCATGGATGTTATTTTCTCATATCTCACTATATCCCGGGGCTGCAGTCTCGTGATTCTGGTAGTCCTAGATGACCCAGAGGATGATTTCCTTTCCTTCCCTTCTCTCTTTTATCGCTAGAGACTGGCTCTTATATCTCCTTCTTATTCTCCTCCTCTTTTCCTTTCTTTTTTCTTGATACTCACCTGGATTGAACGCTTGACAAGAGACAGATGACACTGTTTGGTAACCTCCTTTCGCAATGTGTTCTTCTCTCAGGGGGCTAATGCCCTGCTGAGCCTTGGTTTAAGTATAGGGGCCTCTCCTTCTCAGGCCACTCCGGGGTGGGGTCTGGGGACCTTTTGCACCACAACAGGATCCCATTATGGGTGGTGCGGGGTCCCCAGATCACATATTCTCGGAGATGAGTGTTTCTCAAATGCAAGGGAGTCAGATAGCCCCAGATAGTCTCCATCTCCGGGATTAGGGTTTATGTCCTATGTGATCTCTGTTTTGTGTTCAGCTTACCCTTTTCTGAGGCGGATGGTTCTGCCCATCCTTTTGTTCCGCTTGTCTCAGTCATTTATCTGGAATATGTACCTGACTTGTTATTTCTTATGTGCTGTTTGGAATTTTCAATAAAAACGATTGAAAGTAAAAACCCGGCTTGTAGGGTGGATTTATTAGCACCGTAGGGGATGATCAGTGGACAGTCTCTTGCCATCTCTCAAGTGAATAGACACTGTCACTAGTTATCTTTTTAATATAATAAGACTCTTCACTTCTAACCTTAAATGTAAGGGAATAATTCTCTATTGGCTAACAATGTAAGGGCACCCTCCACTGACCACTAACATAAAAGCATACTTTTGGGGCACTGCACTCTGTAAACTGTGCTGTATGTTACATAATTTGGGTGACTGCACTTTGTATGCCATGTTGTATGTTACAAACCAGACCGTTGTATGATGCTGTATAATACATAATATAATACAATACATAATCTGGACTGTTGCATTTTATGCACTATGCTGTGCACTGTATACTCCTGACTACTATATTCTCTACATGCTGCACATTAAATATACTTTACTGTACTCTGCATATAATGATATACAATACACCGGTACCTCGGTTTGCTTCGGTACACGAACTCCACCGCAACCATTTTGCCTGCTCTTCCCTGCTCTGACACTGGTCGTGACTTCTTGGAGGTGAGATTGTGGGTCACAGAGAGACACTGAAAGTGTACAGTACTGTGAAGACACTTACAGTAGAGTACTGAGAAGCTGTGCTTTTTAGCATATGCATACTGTACTGTACATCCAGTATGGCTCCAGAGAAAATGCAGAGCAAGCATGGAGGCAAGAAGAAAGTGTGGGGCAGTAATGCAGATGACAAGAATATGCAAAGAGCAAATGCAGGTGACAAGAATGTGCAAAGTTTGTGTTCTCTTTCTTCATACTGTACTGTACTGTACTTTTTTTCATATCTTTGTGGTTCAAACAAAAAAAGTTCAGAATGTATTAACCACTTCAGCCCCGGAAGGATTTACCCCCTTCCTGACCGGAGAACTTTTTGCAATTCGACAATGCGTTGCTTTGACTGACAATTGTGCAGTCGTGCGACGTTGTACCCAAACAAAATTGACATCCTTTTTTTCCCCACAAATAGAGCTTTCTTTTGGTGGTATTTGATCACCAATGCACTTTTTATTTTTTGCAGTATAAACAAAAAAAGAGCGACAATTATCGGGACTGCGATATTGCGGCGGACAGATCGGACACTTTTGACACTTTTTTGGAACCAATGATATTTATACAGCGATCAGATCTAAAAATAGCCACTGATTACTGTATAAATGTCATTGGCAGGGAAGGAGTTAACCTGTAGGGGGCGATCAAGGGGTTAACTGTGTTCCCTTACTGTGTTCTAACTGTATGGGGGCTGGGCTGGCAGGGGCATGACAGATCTAATTTATCCCGATCACAGGGATCAGTAGATCTGTGTCATGTCCCCTGACAGAATGGGGAACCGCCGTGTTTACATTGGTGGTTCCCCGTTCTTCCTCTGTATTAGGTGATCGTGGGTCACCGGCGGACATCGAGTCCACCCGACCCACGGCCACACTCAGGGAGCATGCGTCATGCGCCCGCCGGCTACTCATGCCTGTGCAAATTCTCCTTTATAAACGGCGATTCGCGCTATCATGACACTTTGCCGCAGTAAATGTACGCGAGGTGGTCGGAAAGTGGTTAACCTGATTTACATTGAACACTATGGGAAAATTTGCCTCAATCCGGTTCGCGTCCAGAGTCGTTTCACGAATTAAGTTTGTGAACCGAGGTACCATTTTATATACTGCAGAGCACTATATAATGTATGCAGTTTTCTATGTGATATACAACAGACCACTCTGCACTGTAAATTTGCTTTACATTACGCAGTTTGGACCACTGCTGTACATGCTGTGCTATACACTACATACCTCAACACTTTGTACTTTTAATTGTTTAATATGCTACATTCCGTAGACTACTGAATCAATATACACTGTGTGGTACATTCATGCCACTAGGAATTTATTTACGAATAGGGAATTTCACCATGTTCAATAGACAGACACACTTTTGCTTGCTTCCTTTAACCACTTCACCCCCCCCCTCCCCCAGGGTTTCCCAGGTTAGGACCAGAGCACTTTTTGTGATTCGGCACTGAGTCGTTTTAACTGACAATTGCGTGGTCGTGCGACGTTGTACCCAAAACAAAATTTGCATGCTTTTTTTCCCACAAATAGAGCTTTCTTTTGGTGGTATTTGATCACCGCTGTGTCACTTCTGATCGCCGCTATAAACAAAGAAAGAACGACAATTTTGCAAAAAAAAACAATATTTCTTACTTTTTGCTAAAATTCAAATCCAAAAAAAACAGATAAAAAAACATTTTTTTTCATCGGTTTTGGCTGATTTATATTCTTCCTCATATTTTTGGTAAAAAAAAAATCGCAAACGGCGTTTATTGGTTGATTTGCGCAAAAGTTGCCGCATTTATGGATGATGAGAATTAATTTCTGGGGTTTTTATTTATTTTATTTTTTTTTACTAGTAATGGCGGCGATCTGTGATTTTTTTTTTTTAAAGAGAATTTATTAGGTTTTTCTGCATATCTAAATAAATCCAAAATAACATTGCAAGGCAATATGTAGTAACAAGTAGAATAGATAGCACTTTACAACATAAATCCGAAATGTCTAAGAAGTAGAGCAGGCAAAAAGAGAAAAAGGGGGATCTGTGATTTTTAGTGGTACTGCGATAGTGCAGCGGACATGTCGGACATTTTTGACACTTTTTTGGGACCAATGACATTTATTCAGCAATCAGAAATTTAAATGTCCACTGATTACTGTATAAATGTCATTGGCAGTGAAGGGGTTAACAAGTAGAATAGATAGCACTTTACAACATAAATCCGAAATGTCTAAGAAGTAGAGCAGGCAAAAAGAGAAAAAGGGGGATCTGTGATTTTTAGTGGTACTGCGATAGTGCAGCGGACATGTCGGACATTTTTGACACTTTTTTGGGACCAATGACATTTATTCAGCAATCAGAAATGTAAATGTCCACTGATTACTGTATAAATGTCATTGGCAGTGAAGGGGTTAACCTGCAGGGGGAGACCTAGGGGTTAACTGTGTTCCCTGGGTCTGTTCTAACTGTGGGGGGGGGGGGGGCTGGGCTACCATGAGCATGAGAGATCTAACTGATCCCAGTGACAGGGATCAGTAGATCTCTTATGTCCCCATTGACAGAGCAGGGAACTGCCGTGTTTACATCAGCAGTTCCCCGTTCTTTCACTCTGGCCGCTCATCGCGGCTCACCGGGGGATGCGGGCACACTCCTCCGGAGTGTGTCGGGCATGAGAGTGTGCCAGCGGTGGCGCACGCTCGCCCCCTAGCTGCGCCTGCGCGAATCACTGCCTATTTACGGCGATTCGCGGGACGTGTCCACACTGCCGCCGTAAATATACAGCGCGCATTGTGGAACCGGTTAAGCTACAGCGGGCACTGAGGGGTTGATTTACTAAAACCGAACAGTGCAAAATTTGGTGCAGCTCTGCATAGAACCCAATCAGCTTCCAGTATTTTTTTGTCAACCTTTAATTGAATATGCTGAAGTTAGAAGCTGGCTACTATGCACAGCTGCACCAGATTTTGCACTCTCCAGTTTTAGTAATGTAACCCCTTAGTAACCTTATAAAGACATAACAAAGCAAATTAAGTAATATTAATATTTTTTCAAAGTTTATTTTTTCACTACTCTAACATACAGTATTACATATGTCACAACAGAGGAGCTAGGTTTTAAATCTATAAAAAAAAACCTCTCACCTATCATTAGTTTCATATGGCCCTCATATTATGGAGCTAGGGGATTTTATAAATCACTATTCGCATGTTCTTGTGTCTTTTAGTCACAAAATCCCAACAGACTGATATCTACATCTTACAATATTTCTACATTTCTCTAAGGGAATTATGCTGTTGTGATTTCTAAACGTATTCTTTTTACCTGTTTCAAGCATTAAATTCTACGTCAGAATTGTAAACATGCAGTTATCAAAAATATGAAATTTTTTGATACAATACTCCAATACAATGCTCAGAATGCTCAGATCCTTTAATGAACAAGAGATGCTAAGGTCACAATTTTCAAAAACCCTCATGGAACTTAAGTTGCACTAAAGCATCATATACTCTATATTGGCAAAAGTATTGGGGCGCCTGCCTTTACATGCACATGATCTTTAATGGCATCCCAGTCTTAGCCCATAAGGTTCAATATTGAGTTGGCCCACCCTTCGCAGCTATAATAGGTTCAACTCTTCTGGGAAGGCTATCACAGGCACTGATGTTGGACAAGAAGGCTTGGCTCATAGTCCCCGCTGTAATTCCTCTCAAAGGCATTCTATCGGGTTGAGGTCAGGAATTTGTGCAGGGCAGTCAAGTTCCTCCACCCCAAACTCATTCATCCGTGTCTTTATGGACCTTGCTTTGTGCACTGGTGCGCAGTCATGTTGGAACTTGAAGGGGCCATCCCCAAACTGTTCCCACAAAATTGGGAGCAAAAAATTGTTCAAAATGTCTTGGTATGCTGACGCCTTGAGAGTTCCCTTCACTGGAACTAAGGGGCCAAGCCCAACCCTTGAAAAGCAACCCCACACCATAACCCCCCCTCCAGCAAATGATATGGACCAGTGCACAAAGCAAGGTCCATAAAGACATGGATGGGCGAGTTTGAGGTGAAGGAACTTGACTGGCCTGCACATAGTCCTGACCTCAACCTGATAGAACACCTTTGGGATTAATTAGTGTGGAGAATGCGAGCAAGACCTTCTCATCCAACATCAGTGCCTGACCTCACCAATGTGCTTCTGGAAGAATGGTCAAACATTCCCATAGACACACTCCTAAACCTTGTGGACTGCCTTCCCAGAAGAGTTGAAGCTGCTATAATTGCAAAGGGTGAGCCAACTCAATATTGAGACCTACAGACTAAGACTAGGATGCCATTAAAGTTAATGTGTGTAAAGGCAGGCACCCCAATACATATTTTGGCAATATAGTGTATGTTGTTTTATTTAGTCACCATCATGGAAACAGGGATGCTTGCTGACAGGTCAGTTGTGGGCCTCTTTTCTTAAAGAATCAAGATCCCTTTCTTTGAGAGAAATATTTTCTTCTAATATTGTGCCAATACGTTATTTTTGCTCATTCATTCATTTGCTTATTTTATATGGCTTTGATGTTAATACTGTAACTGAGCTTAGACTTGACAGACATGGTACTACAAAGTTGGACAATGTTTACTGTGAGGTAAATACAGCATTTGTGCAAATTGGTACATGGTTATTGGTGTCATGAGTCCAGTGTGGTTAGTTTTCTGTATGTAAATGACAAGGTATCCCAAATTGTTCCTAATCCATAACCTTAAGGGCTCATGCACAGAGGACATTTTTACAGCTGCTGTTATTGGTGTTTGAAATTTTTTAACTGCCTCTAAACGCCCCTCCATGTTAGCCTATGTGTCCATGCACACATAAACTTTCAGAGGCGTTTGGAGGCATAAGCTTTTAGGGGCAGTAGAACAAAATGACAGCCTGTGTGCGCCCAGAAGAAGAGGCTGTTGAGCTGTAAAAACTAAACCCCACCAAAAAATGCTGCTAAACGCAGCTAAACACTGCTAAATGCTGTAACAAACCTTTAGCCGCATTTGGCATTTTTAAGTGTTTTTACATTATAGGGAGTGTTTTTACTGAAAAAAAAACAGCAAAAAATTCTAACGCCAAAAAACACAGAAAAAAAATCCATAAAAATGCGGTTAACAGCTGCTTTTTCCTGGCAGCTGCGCTGAAGTTTTTTAAACGTCCTGTGTGCATGAGGCCTGTCATCAATTCTTAGTCCTAACACCAATCATAGCAGTCCCTCACTGATATTCATAGCAGCAAAAGACACTTCTCTATGTGTATAGAGGGATATGATATGTTTTTTTGCCACTTGTCACTACCTGACATAAAGTTCGTAGTACATGTGTATGAAAAAGAATATTCCCAGTGTCCCAGTGCATGGCCAGTTTAAGTGATTCAATACCTTATCTTTTACATTAAATGTCCACAAGACTGAGTGGAGCTAGCAAGCTTAGTCAGAGCTACATGATTCTCTTTGATCAGGGAAACACTCCTAATGCCGTGAATGTTTATGATCAAAGAGAAGCACATAATGCTAAGAATGTAATTACAGAGATCCTCTTAAATCTTTATGGATATATGCTCTATATATACAATCATGTGGGATTCCTAGGTGGAAGTGGAATCTCCTTTTTAGAGACATAAACACTGTCATTGACTGAGGGTTAGGAGATATTACTTAACATGAAGACACAAAACGTTTCCATGAAAAATGCGAGAGTTTCTAATTACACAGCATAGGTCGTTTGTTCGTAAAGCCTTCTCTCTGTGCAAAGGGACGTATGTTCAGTAGGGGACCTACATGCACAATGGTCCATATGCAATACATTTTCCTTTGGCAGGCTTGTGTATATTACAACCTCATGCTGTTGAGAATGATTGATTAGAGGAATGGGACAGAGCTCAATTCTTACTACACTACTGAATGTAATTAAATGCAGGACTATGGAATAAAGGCTGATCAGAACCAATTATTACATTGATAGGCAAATATTAACTTCACCTGGCAAAATAGTGGACTGGCAAAAAATAGCCCGAAAACCGCTTGCCAGTTCGTCATGAATTAGACTGTTTTTCGAGGATCCCCAACATGGTTCCCATGCTCCAAGTGAGTGCAGACTTCCTGTTCCTCAATTGATTTCTGCTCTCTCTGTTTGATCCAATTGAAATTTTGCTTTTAAGGCTGCTGGTACTTAAAGTGTATATCAAGAGAAAATTTAAAACCGAGAAAACATATTGAGAACATCCCAAAAGATATATACATTTGTCCATGTTTTATTCCTAAAGGTCCTGGAAGAACAGAAACATATCTGGTAATCTGCCTAAAATTTACATGGTCTGTGAATGGGGGAGGGGCAGATAAATAACAGAATCCTTTCCCCCAATCACAGACCATGTTAGATTAAGTGAAATTAATTAATAGGCTTTTGACAGTAGAGAAGGGGGCAGGCCACCATTTGAACCTTATGAAATGCAGTGCTACTTTAGACTCAAACCTTTTAGGAACCATCTGCCTGCAGAACATACTGGGCGGCACAGTGGTGTAGTGGATAGCACTTTCGCCTGGCAGCAAAAGGGATGCTGGTTCGAATCCCAACCATGACACTACCTGCCTGGAGTTTGCATGTTCTCCCTGTTCCTGCGTGGGTTTCCTCTGGGTACTCTGGTTTCCTCCCACACTCCAAAGACATATGCTGGTAGATAAATTAGATCCTGTTTAAATTGGCCCTAGTATATGTATGAATATAAGCTAGGGACCTTAGATTGTAAGCTCCTTGAGGGTAGGGACTGATGTGAATGTACAATATATATATAAAGTGCTACGTAAATTGACAGCGCTATATAGGACAAAGTTTAGATAAATGTTAGTTTTACCTACTGCTGCAGTCACTTAAGCAGTATGTAAAACTAACATTTAACTAAACTTCATCTTTAAAATAATTTTCCTTTCTACCATATCTCAGCTTCTTTGTAAAAAAAGAGTAAGCAATGTCCTTGCCTGTACTGTTACGCTTTTAGACCTACAGGGACTAGTTCTAATATGGAATCAGTCCAGTTCCAGCTAAAATACCAAGGTAATGGACCATCGAAATCTCCCAAGATCATGCGATTAAGTTCTTACACTTAGCTAACTGGTGCATATATGTTATCAGAACCTTGCAAAATAACAAATAGGCTGAAAGCTAATCAAATAAACAGTTAAAGTAAATCTGTCATAAGAGATAATATGAGAGTTGTGAAAACAGACAGTTGTCTGTTTATTATGTTTAATACTTATTGAGTCATTGACCCAGAAGAAGTATGCAGATCAGAGAAAAGTTAAACGTCCTTGTCTGGGTCCTATAAATGAATCCAAGTATCAAAGCAAAAAAGTTAGCATGATAGCCAAGCAGCTTGCATTTTCATAAACTTTGAACAGAAATGGCAACCTCCTTGTTTCTCTTGTGAAATATTTGCTCTCAGTTTTTTATGCCTTCAACCCATGGTCTTACATGTCAATACTTTATTTTAAGCAAATTATCAGAAAAAGAAAAATAAGCGAAAGGACCTGACGATATTTCTTACCAACGGATATAAACTTGCAATGTGGGAGTAGAGTGGGCAAATTGTTGCTAGATTGGATTTGTAAGGATTTTAATTTATTTGATTGCTTACATTTTTATGCTTTGTGTAATGTCCTACCTCATGGGAAAGCAAACCAGTGGAACTTTTACCACTTGCTGCCCAGAGCCTGTGGACACCCTCCTTCTGCTGCCACCTAAGGAGCCCGCACCCTCAAGTCAGTTGTGCACAGAGAAGATGGAGGAACATTCATTCCCCGATCTCCTCTGTGACTAATCAAACAGGAAATGAAGAGGATTTTGTCACTTCTTGTTTCAGTGATGAGTTTCCCTGTTCAGGTCAGCCAGGGAAGCATCTGATAAAACGATCTGTGATTGATCAGATGTTTTGAAGGACAGAAATGGAATCAAGGGTCCCCTGATCTGTCCATAAAAAGTACCTGTCACTGCCCAAAGCAATGAAAAAAAGTGTAAAAATAGTAAATAAAATGAATAAAAAAATTAAAAGCACCCCCATCCCCTCTGTGCAGGTATCACTATGAGCTTCCAAGTGAGAGCAATAATTCTTGCACCAGAGCTCATTTTTAACTCTAGGATGATAATCTGGCTTTTAAAGCATCGCCTATGGAAAATTTTTACCATAGTTTGTGGCCATTTCACAGGCATGTGCAATTTTAAATCTTGACGTTTTTGTTATGTATTTACTTGACATAACTTCATATTTTACATTTGACCAAAAATTGGGTATTATATTATATTTGTGTGCGCTAAAATTAATTTGAGTGTCTTTTTTCTTGAAAATTTGTGTTTGATAAATGAATGCGCAAATATTGTCTGACATAAAAAATGCAATAGCCAATATTTTATTCTCCAGGGCTTTTGAGCATATATTGAGCATATTGTGAGTATATAAGTATAATGTTAAGGTGTTCTAATTTTCACAAAAATGCAGATAACGTGTACTGTATGTGAAAAATGTAAAAAATGCCACAGAATGCAAGTGGTTAAACGTCTTTCTTATACCAGAAATCTCACTTATAACATTTAAAAGAAGGAAGAGTAATAATTTCATCTAGAAAGTTGAATGGCCATCTAGGGGGTTAGGAACTATTTTTTTTATCCACTACAAACAAAAAATTGATAATAGTCACCTTGGGAGGAGTAGCTTGCTTTCCTTATGACCGGTCATAGAAAAGCAGATGCCCTTCCTCAAATACTTGAATAGATAGGATGCTCTCTTACTTGGCTGAAGGGTGAATGCAGTCATGTATAGTGAGTGAATTCCCCCCCCCCCTCTTCATAGGAAAGAGAACAATAGGTGCCCATTAGAGCAACATCTTTCCATCATGTTGAAAAACGACGTGTTTAAATAAAAATGAGTGATTGGAGTGGTACTTGCTATCTTTTCATTGGGAAACCCTAAAAACCTGGTATTTGCCCATCCATTGTAAGATATAAATAAATCAGGCACATTGCTTGTAATAATTAGGCCGTGTCTGTCCATCTATGCACCCAAATGTTTTAAATCAGAAAAGTAATTCTAAGTGCACTCCATCATAGAACTGAATATACAGGGTGGGCCATTTATATGGATACACCTTAATAAAATGGTAATGGTTGGTGATATTAACTTCCTGTTTGTGGCACATTAGTATATGTGAGGGGGGAAACTTTTCAAGATGGGTGGTGACCATGGCGGCCATTTTGAAGTCGGCCATTTTGAATCCAACTTTTGTTTTTTTAATAGAAAGAGAGTGACATGTGAAACATCAAACTTATTGGGAATTTCACAAGAAAAACAATGGTGTGCTTGGTTTTAATGTAACTTTATTCTTTCATGAGTTATTTACAAGTTTCTGACCACTCATAAACTGTGTTCAATGTGCTACCCATTGTGTTGGATTGTCAATGCAACCCTCTTCTCCCACTCTTCACACACTGATAGCAACACCGCAGGAGAAATGCTAGCACAGGCTTCCAGTATCCATAGTTTCAGGTGCTGCACATCTCGTATCTTCACAGCATAGACAATTGCCTTCAGATGACCCCAAAGATAAAAGTCAAAGGGGGTCAGATCGGGAGACCTTGGGGGCCATTCAACTGGCCCACAACAACCAACCCACTTTCCAGGAAACTGTTCATCTAGGAATGCTCGGACCTGACACCCATAATGTGGTGGTGCACCATCTTGCTGGAACTATGATGTAGGTGATAGGGAATTGCTGGCCATCAAGTCGGCTTTGCAGGAATGGTGGTACCTCCTGGAAGGAGCAGCTCACCCGGTATTGGTTTTTACTGACCATAAAAACCATAAAAAAAACATATGCTGTGAAGATACGAGATGTGCAGCACCTGAAACTACGGATACTGGAAGCCTGTGCTAGCATTTCTCCTGTGGTGTTGCTATCAGTGTGTGAAGAGTGGGAGAAGAGGGTTGCATTGACAATCCAACACAATGCGCAGAACATTGAACACATTTTATAAGGGGTCAGAAACTTGTAAATAACTCATGAAAGAATAAAGTTTCCCCTCTCACATATACTAATGTGCCACAAACAGGAAGTTAATATCACCAACCATTCCCATTTTATTAAGGTGTATCCATATAAATGGCCCACCCTGTATATTGAAGCAGGTAAAGTTGTAATCCCATGGAAGAAATCAAAACCACTATATTGCAACTCTCAAATCAGATCAGCCAGAACAATCAAGACAATTATGTCCAAAAGACAAGCATGAAACAAAAAGAGCACAGAGAGCCTCGTAAATTTAAAGCAGAGTTCCACCCAGTTAAAAGTCAGCAGCTAAAAAAGTGTTACTGCTGACTTTTAACAATCGGACACTCACCTGTCCCAGGCTCCAGCAATGTGGTCCCCTGAGGGCACGCTCTTCTCCTCCTCCCCTTGGCAGTGCCAGCATTACACGTGTGAGCACCTGGCTTTGGCTTCAAAGCCGGATGCGCACTGTGCATGCACGAGTCATGCTGCACCTTGTGATTGGCTGGCGTATCTTCTGGGTCCTGTGACGTGTCCCAGAAGACCGCCGAGAGGGAGGGGGGAAGGTGAACTTCCTTCCGGAGCCGCAGCTCTAGGAGAGGAAGTGGACTGTAAAAAGTCCCCCCCCCCAAAAAAATGACATACCAATTGTGGCATGTCAGGGGGTCACCTTCCTTTAAAGTGGAAATTCCATTTTTGGGTGGAACTGCGCTTTAATAAATGCACTCACAGGAGGGTGAGATGATGTTAGCTCATCAGTGGCCCAGGTCTAGTTCAGATGACCCCTTTCACTATGGCCAGAAGCTTGGGTTAGGCTGTGCCACGTGATGGATCCTGGGAATGGCTGCAGCAGACCCACTTACTAGATGTATTCAGCGATGTGTTCTGCGGTTATGCAATTTGGGGCAGTTTCCCTTTCTTAAGCTTTAAGATAAAGGTAAACTTTATTGAAAGTGCCCTTTCCCGACCTAGTTTACTATGTAATGCTACGTGGTTCATTTGCAAGTGTAATATTATAAAGTTTGGCACAGGACAGTCCTTCTTTATATTATGCTTTTACAAATTCTGGCAATATATAATGGGATGGATAAGTAGTATAAGACGTATATGCAGAGAGCAATGTGGCTGTGGCCCAAAGGTTTTATTGCAACTTCACAACATGGCACATGCTGTTTTGTCAAGTTTTTTTTTTTCTTGCGTTGTTTGATTTTGGCCAAAGTAAAATTACTCTTCACCACTTGAAAAACTTGGCAAGCATAATAGGATTGCAGCAGCTGTAATGAAGTTTTAAGTATTTGGAATTTTATTTTATCTTTTCACAAGCTTATCATGGTCTCATGTGCAGACACTGTAATATAAACAGACTGGAGTAGTTAAATAAAAGACTGTCCACATTTTTTTTCTTTGCTGCTATTTCTAAAAGATTAGTATTGGGTAATTGTCAAGAATTGCAGTGCCACCCGTATCTAGAATCCTCTTTTGTGTATGTAAAAACATCTGATGTTATATGAAGATTTATTATTGTGCTAATGCAGAACTCAAATGCCTGTTATGTTAAAAGGGATTTTCACTTTGTTTAGTAATTGGTTTTCAGTTTGTGATTCCTCTTTGCAGCAACTCCCTGGGATGTTCTTTGGCACTCCGGTGCCAGAGAGCCGAAATAAGCATAATTTTATCGAATAGATGAGGGAGGGGCCCACTGTTGCCTACAAGCTGTATATATTATAAGCCACGTTTGACCTGTTGTCTTGGTGGCTAAAGGGCTACTGAGAGAAGCTTATAGATAACTCCCTCCAGCAAGCATGATATTGCTTGGTGGACTTTAACCAGTTCAGGTCCGCCCTATAACAGTTTTACTGCTACAGGGCAGCACCTGTGTGCCAGATCACGTATATTCGTGATATGACACTTCCGGGTAGGGGGCGTGCATGCGCACTGCCAGCAGCTTGCTTCCACTGTGATTACACACAGTGGAAACTGATCGGTAGGTGCATCGTACCCAATGTCTGCCAGCACCTGCCAATATTTAGGCAGAGAGGGAGAACAGCAATGGTGAGAAGGGATAGAGTTTGCGTCCCTGCAAAGCAGGGAATACATTCTATCTCTTCTCCTAGTAAAAGCACCTCACACAGTGTAGTAAAACACTCTAGGCACACAGTTAACCCTTTTATCACCCCTGATGTTAACTATTTCCCAGCCAGTGTCATTATTACAGTGACGGTGCATATTTTTTAGTACTGATCACTGTATTAGTGTCACTGGTCCCCAAAAATTGTCAAAAGTGTCAGCTAGTGTCAGAATGTCTGCCGCAATATCACAGTCCCACTATAAGTCACTTATCACTGCCAATACTAGTAAAAAAAATAAAATTAAAATAAATAAAACAATCCCATAGTTTGTAGACACTATACATTTTGCACAAACCAATCAATATATGCTTATTGAGATTTTTTTTTACCAAAACTAGGTAGCAGAATACATATTGGAATACATTTATGAAGAAATTTGATTTTTTTTTCAATTTTTTTATATGTTTTATAGCAGAAAGTAAAAAATATTGTTTTTTTTTCAAAATTGTCTGTTTTTTTGTTTATGGCACACAAAATAAAAAAAACACAGAGGTTATCAAATACCACCAAAATAAAGCTCTATTTGTGGAGAGAAAAGGGACATACATTTCATTTGGATGCAGTGTCTCACGGCCGCATGATTATCAATTTAAATAATGCAGTGCCGTATCACAAAAAATGAAGGGGGGTAACTCTTCTGGAGGGTTAAAAAACTGTATCTATAGTGGATTTTAAATTGAATTATTTCAGTAGTAATCAAATAACAAGTTTGTTTACAAAATAAATGTAGCTTTTAAGGAAGGGGATCACCATTGGTACATGTTTAGGGCAGCATGGTATTTAAACACCAGAGCCATTTGTTTTCCACTTTTGCGCACATGATAAAATGCATATTTATGGCCTGGAGATTTGTTAAAACCCCAAAGATAATATATTTTCTAAAACCAGAGATCCTGGAGAATAAAATAACGATAGTCACAATGTTTTATGTCAAGTAATAATTGTGCATATGTTTAGCAAACCCATATTTTGAGTAAGAAATACACTAAACTTAATTACATTGCATACAAACAACATATAATATCCATTTTTTTTTTTTGTAAAATTTAAAAGATGAGTTTGCATTGTTAAACAGCAATAACATTTTGTACTTATAATGGCCCAGAGATGAAGGTTCAAAAGCCTTTGCGGGTTATCAGTTTACAATTAACCCCCTATGTGTTAGCTTATAAGAAATGACAGACCCTCTTTAAGGAGACATCAGGGGTCTGTTAGAGCCCTAGTGTCATTAATGAACCCAACGAAAACTGATCAAATACAGCTTTTGCTCGATCAGCCTCTTCCCCAGCTAATGATAGCTCTGAAGTGTGTGTGTGTGTGTGTGTATGGGGGGGGGGGGGGTGAATGGGTGTGGGGGTGGGTGTCAGTCTAGAGCAGTGGTTTTCAAACTTTGGCCAGATGTGGCCCTTTGTCTGCCTTTATGCAGCACTGTTACTCTCACTGATACGAGACACTATTCCTCCCACTGACACTGATGATGGGGCACTATTGCTCACACTGATACCAATGATTGGGCACTATTCCTCCCACTGACACTAACAATAGTGTACTATTACTCCCACTGACACCAACACAATGGGGCACTATTCCTCCTACTGACACCAACAATGGGATACTATTCCTCACTCTGACACCAACGTTGGGGCACTTTTCCCCCCACTGACACCACAATTGGGCATTATTCCTCCCACTGACACCAACAATGGGGTACTATTCCCCCCACTCACACCAACATCTGCCCCCCCTTAAATCCAAAGAACAGTAAACTGGCCCTTTGTTTAGAAAGTTTGGAGACCCCTGGTCTAGAGGAGTGAGCTTCCCTAGGCAGGCTGCATTTATGCATACCTCCCTATGTGGGGTGTTGAGCCTCCATGATTGAAAGAAAAGAGATCAAATGAATAAAGGAGGTGGACCAGGAACAGTAAGCCTAGAGGAAAAGGATATTAGATGCCTAATGTTTTCAAGTCAGAAAATGAGGCAGGTTCTATCTAATTTGCTGCAGCTTTAAATGTACACTGTGGGAAGCTCACAGTGTACAGTGAAATAAGTATGAACATTTTCAGTACAGGAGAGGAGTCTGTACAACTGAAATGCCGGGGCACCGTCAATTGACGTCCCCCCCCTTTGCGTGCTCTAGGCACGCTCTCGCAGACGCTGTGTGAGCGTGCCCGCAGGTTGGGCGGACTCGATGTCCACCGGAGACCCGCGATCCCTACACAGAGAGCCAGAACGGGGAACCGCCGATGTAAACATGGCGGTTCTCTGCTCTGTGAGGGGGGTATGACAGATCTACTGATCCCTGTGATTGGGATCAGTGAGATCTGTTATGTCCCTGTCAGCCCCATACAGTTAGAACACACACAGGGAACACATTTAACCCCTTGATCCCCCCTTAGTGTTAACCCCTTCGCTGCCAATGACATTTATACAGTAATCAGTGTCTTTTTTTAGATCTGATCGGTGTATAAATGTCATTGGTCCCAAAAAAGTGTCAAAGATGTCCGACATGTCTGCCATAATAGATAAAAATCTCAGATCACCACCAGTACCAGTAAAAAAATAAAATAATAATAAAAACGCCATAAACCAATTTCCATAGTTTGTAGACGCTATAACTTTTGCGCAACCCAATCAATATACGCTTGTTGTGATTTTTTTACCAAAAATATGTAGAAGAATATATATTGGCCTAAACTGAAGAATACATTAGTTTTTTTATTTTTTGATATGTATTATAGCAAAAAGTAAAAAAAAAATGTTCTTTTTTCAAAATTGTCGCTCTTTTTTTGTTTATAGCGCAAAAAATAAAAACTACAGAGCTGATAAAATACCATTAAAAGAATGCTCTATATGTGGGAAAAAAGGGCATCAATTTTGTTTGGGTACCATGTCGCACGACCGCGCAATTGTCATTCAAAGAGTGACAGCGCTGAAAACTGAAAATTGGTCTGGGCAGGAGGGGGGTTTAAGTGCCCAGTAAGCAAGTGGTTAAAATATATATTAGGGCTGGGTATACACCCATATGTAATGGTTTCCAAGCTTATTGGACTTCAGCTTTTTCTGCAATGACAGCCTGCATATTTCTCTGAAAACAGTTTTCTTTTCATTGCTCTTCTTGCATTCTAAATCCCCTCTTCTATTTTTATAAATATTGATTCTGTAAATAAAATCTGCATCAATTTTTTGTGGTAGACATGTACTCTTTTCAGTATAATTTTCTTTGTTTTTACATAACCTGAAAAGCCTGAAACAAGATTTATAGATACTGTATGTATTTGTTTTAATCTACACAAAACTGTCTTTCTTTTAAATGACTAAATCTAAGCTAGTTTTCCCTTTGAAAGCAATAAAAAAAGTGTTATATTTGTATGGATGGCCATTCTTTGCACCACAGTACTTTTAAGTCTCACAAGCAAACATTAAGAATGAATCATTTAAGTAACTGCCAAACCTGTAAGTGGTCTCTCAGTTATTTGAAGCTTCATTTATTTTTTAAAATATGCTAATTATCTATCTTGAAGTATTCCAAATGTACTTTTAGTAAAAAAACGCTGACAAAAACACAACCCAGTGTGCTATTGCATTAGTTAAAAGTCATGATTTTGCTGTGTCTTTATAATACTATATAGCACGTTTATTAATGTGCCCTGCTTACTGTTTTATTTCCTGCATCTAGAATTTCTGACAAAGCAGATATTCTAAATGTATTTTAGGTTCAATTTTACTCTCTTTTAATGACTCGGATCAAAATGACTAAATATATTTTGAGCTCTAATAAGAATGGTAATTTCCTGTAACTACTGAGTTGTGTGCACAAAACATAAGACAAATGTCTGTAGCAATGGAGCAATGTATTTCCTATATATTATCTATTCTCTTATGGATAAATAATAAAGACTCTTGAATACCTAGAAGCTTAAAGCCCAACTCCAGCTTTTGGACACCCCGCTCTCTAAAGCCTCTCTCAGCATTTTTTTTATAAATCACCGTATACATATTTTTCATCCTGCATTCTTCTGGATGGTCATGTGATGTGCTGTTCTCTTTCCTCGGGCGGCTGGTGCTCCTGAAAGCTTCAGAGAATGGAACCATCCTTGCAGCATTCACATGCAAGCCCAAGGTTGTGTCTATGTTGTCCATTTTCACAGGAAGTATGTTAAATAATGATGAATGTTATTCAACCCGTGCTGGAATGGGGGTAGTTCTGGAACGAGGGTGAGTATTTCAGTGAGAGCTTGTTTTGCTAAGGCTATTCATTCATTAAATATTTTTAAGATGGAGCTGAGCTTTAAAGTAAACTCATGGTTTACCCATGTATAAGGTAATTGAGTTCTCTGCCCACTACCTATACTCTCATTCCCTTTACACTTAGTTATATACCTAGTAGGTGTATGTTGGTGCATGTCTAGATTGTAAGCTCTAATGAGCAAGGCCCTCTAATTCCTTCTGTATTGAATTGTAGTGTAACTGTACTGTTTGCCCTCGTATTGTAAAGCGCTGCGCAAACTGTTGGCACTATATAAATAATAATAATAATAATAATAATAATAATGTCACTCTCTCCACTCCCTTCCACAGAATAGTGCTGCACTTTTGACCATCAATTCCTCAGGTCCAAGTACTGTCACATGGTGGCAGGGAGAGGGCCAAGTACTCTCACATGTGGGCAGGGAGAGGGCCAAGTACTGCCACAGGGGGAAGGGAGAGGGCCAAGTCCTGTCACATGGGGGCAGGGAGAGGGCCAAGTACTGTCACATGGGGGCAGGGAGAGGGCCAAGTGCTGTCACATGGGAGCAGAGAGAGGGCCAAGTACTGTCACATGTAGGCAGGAAGAGGGCCAAGTACTGTCACATGGGGGCAGGGAGAGGGCCAAGTACTGTCACATGTGGGCAGGGAGAGGGCCAAGTACTGTCACATGGGGACAGGGAGAAGGCCAAGTACTGTCACATAAGGGCAGGGAGAGGGCCAAGTACTGTCACATGGGGGCAGGGAGAGGGTCCAAAGCCCTATGAAATTCCAACCAGATGGACTTGGAGCTTACTCAGGACATTCCTCTTTGCTTTGAATAGAAAATGTGACTATAAGCTACAGGTGAAGGGTTAGATTAACAATTAACCTAGTACACAAGGGCCAAATGTTTCTATTTCTATTGAACCGGCCAATATTCAGCCTGTGTGTACTGCAGCCGGTCAGACAAAAGCTAGCCATATGGCTGGCTTCTGTCAATAGGGCATGACTGAAAAAGGTCTGCCGATCGACTCCCGATCAGCACTCTCAGCCAATGGCTAAGAGCACTGACCAGAGTGTTTTGACTGGGGGGCCGCCCCCCTGTCAGAACACAATAGCACAGTAGGGGAGATCACTGTACTAACATTGGATTGCTAGTACAGTGGCTACTCCGCCAGTGTTTTTTTTGTTCAGTCCTGCTGGGTTGAACGAAAAAAACAAAAAACAAATAGTGTTTACTAGGCTTTAAAGTGAACCTGTTACGTCACTTTCCATGGGTAAAGTACAGGTTCACCTTAAGTAGGTGATGCCAAGTTATCTGACATTCATTGTTTAAGCACTTCACCCCCGGAAGGCACTGTTTTGCTTTAACTGACAATTGCGCGGTTGTGCGATGTTGTACCCAAATTAAATTTGTGTCCTTTTTTCCCCACAAATAGAGCTTTCTTTTGGTGTTATTTGATCACCTCTGCATCATTTCTGATCACTGCTATAATCAAAAAAAAAGAGCGACAATTTTGCAAAAAAAAAAATAATATTTCTTACTTTTTACTAAAATACATATCCAAAAAAAAATTAAAAAAACAAACGTATTCATCGGTTTTGGCCGATTTATATTCTTCCTCATATTTTTGGTAAAAAAAATCACAATCAGCGTTTATTGATTGGTTTGCACAAAAGTTGCCGCATTTACAAACCATAAGAATTAATTTCTGAGCTTTTTACAATTTTTTTTTTTTTTTCAGTAGTAATGGCAGCATTCTGCAATTTTTATCGGGACTGTGATATTGTTGCGGACATGTCAGACATTTTTGACACTTTTTTGGGACCAATGACATTTATACAGCAATCAGAAATTTAAATATCCACTGATTACTGTGTAAATGTCAATGGCAGTGAAGGGGTTAACCTGCAATGGGTGATCTAGGGGTTAACTGTGTTCCCTAGGCGTGTTCTAACTGTGAGGGGGCTGGGCTGCCAGGGGCATAAGAGATCTAACTGATCCCAGTGACAGGGATCAGTAGATCTCTCACATGCTGCCTGACAGAGCGGGGAACCGCCATGTTTACATCGGCGGTTCCCTGTTTTTGTTCTCTGCCAGCCAATCGCGGCTCACGGAGATTCAGTCCACCTAAGCTGTGGCCACACTCCTGCAGAGTGCGGCGGGCATGATTCACGGGACAGAGCCACTCTACAGCAGTAAATGTATGTGATGCGGTCGGGAAGCGGTTAATGCCAGATGTAATTATGGGTCTACATTGTGGTCTGGATATTCATTTTATTCGTAAAAAAAAAGATATCTTCACAGCCCAGCCATGTACATTTCAGCTGCTGGACTGCAGTATTTACTTCTCACATTTACTAGCAAAATTTTGGGTGGATTTAACAAAACATCCAAATGGCTTCACAGAGCTTGACTAGCTATTTGCTGGCTGTTGGATATGTCCCGTCCATACATAAAATATATAGTATTCACAGGGTTTCATAATTATTTTGTGCAATTATATGCCATTGAAGTAAAAGCTTTAGTACAAAAACAATAGCACACAATAAAGCCTCTGCCAATACAAAAGTTCTCAACAATGCTAGAGGCAAGGAATCCCCATGTACATTTGCCAGCTGTCACAATTTAAATAGTTTGAACTTTAGGAAAATGCCTGTGTTTTGTCTCATACATGGTTTTGATAAAGATCAATCAACCAAATTAGCTATGGCTAAAAACAATGTTGAGAATCCTTTCTTTGTGTTACATTATTGGTTGGTTATATTTTCAGATAGTTTTCTAAGTTTCTCTGTGACTCATCGGCAACAGATTACAGTACTTCATTTACAAAACCCCTACTTCCTGCTGTTTGTGTCATTACTGTTTGAATTGACAAAAAACACAACAGTAAGATAGTTATAGAAGAACTCCAGCCAATAATAACAAGATAAAATTTGAAAAGTCTGTTAAAAGTTAAACTAAAACCAGCTTTTTCTGTGATGTTCACCTTCAGTCCAGAAATTGAAAATGTGCTTAATCTGATGGGCAGCATCATTCAACCCGTTTCCTCTGAGCCCAGGTTATCTGGGAGCCATCCCAGCCTATAACTGGACAGAAAAACAAAAACAGCACATTGATGAGCTAATCTCTCTGTCTGTGAAAAGCTGATACCAGGTTAAATTCAGGTACTTATACTGCTTGCATCTAAAAAAAATAAATTGAATAATTTACTAAAGATTACAGAGCTTCATTATTTCGGCTTTAAAGGCTTAGCACAGCTTTTGTGTAAATGTTTCATTCCCATATGAGATTAACTCTTTGGTATTTTTTTTTATGCCCAAGCCATTCTGATTTTGGTATCTCTCACTCACCCTTTTCATGGCTGCAGTGAAAATATATATTGTAAAATGTGAACTCTAAAAGATTTATGCTAACACTGAGCTTTCCATAGCATTCATGTTACAATGCAGTGTACTGTAATGCCAGCAGAGGACCTACAACTCATTGATTCATTGTATCACGGAAGTGAGGAATTTGGCAGGGCAAGAAGAGCTTAGTTTTAGAGTGAAGGTTCGCTTTAAGCATTTATCTTGGATTCAGTAATTCACTGATATAAATAGTAATATAACTTTCTCATATTCCCTTACAAATCATTGTTCTTTCTCTACATAATATATATGAGACCAAGTATAATAAAACTAGTCCTGCATTCATCCAAACCTTTAAAAACCAAAGTTAAAATCAGTTACAAAACAAAATTACCATAAGCAAATGTGATTGATGTATTTAGAAACACTGCATTCTCTTTCCTCCCTCATGCTTCATCCTTCCTGTTGGTTTATAGGGCAGTAAAGCAAAAGTAAACTTTTATTAACAAGCAGCAACTGTTTTATGCACAATACTCCCTTATGAACTAAACCATATTAGTTATCATTTAAGTTATAGATTCAGGATTCACTTTTAAAAGACCCTCCTACTCTATAGTTTTGACTGTAATATAAACTGCTATGATTATATATGAAAGGAGTTGTTTCAAGAATAATACACATTTTTAAGTCTCTTAGCATACCATCTGGAGAGTATAAGAGATAAATACAACACAGAAAATAAAAAATAGTTTACGAGAGGGGGGTCTAGGGGGGCCCTCCATCGAAGAGATCTCGCAATGATCTATCTTTCCTCTATACCCTCAACATGTCTTTCACCCCCTATCTTTTATCTCTCCTGCTATTAATCCCTAGTAATCCAAAGTGCCACCCCCCTTTTTTTCTCTATCTCCCCTCTTCTCCCATTACAGTTATCGATTTAACCCCTGCTAGAAGGGTTCCATTGGCAATTGTATTTTGTCACCTTTTTGCACTATTTGTAGCCCTGACAAACCCTCCTACCTTAACTAAACATGCCTTGAACATAATATATATATATATATATATATATATATATATATATATATATATATATATATATTTTTTTTTTTTTTAATTCTTGAAATGCCCTCTTAATTATCTACTAACTTTGGCTTAATCCAGTTGTTTGATGTTCAATGTCAGATGAGCGACACATGTTGCCTTTCTCAGTTGCGAAAACCCCTGAGCAGGCAACTTGATTTACCTGTAATACTCCTGCCACTGATTATTACAACACATTAATTGTATAATTACATACAGTATCTCACAAAAGTGAGTACACCCCTCACATTTTTGTAAATATTTTATTATATCTTTTCATGTGACAACACTGAAGAAATGACACTTTGCTAAAATGTAAAGTAGTGAGTGTACAGCTTGTATAACAGTGTACATTTGCTGTTCCCTCAAAATAACTCAACACACAGCCATTAATGTCTAAACTGCTGGCAACAAAAGTGAGTACATCCCTAAGTGAAAATGTCCAAATAGTGCCTAATTAGCCATTTTACCTCCCTGGTGTCATGTGACTTGTTAGTGTTACAAGGTCTCAGGTGTGAATGGGCAGCAGGTGTGTTAAATTTGGTGTTATCACTCTCACTCTCTCATACTGGCCACTGATAGTTCGACATGGCACCTCATGACAAAGAACTCTCTGAGGATCTGAAAAAAAAAGAATTGTTGCTCTGCATAAAGATGGCCTAGGCTATAAGAAGATTGCCAAGACCCTGAAACTGAGCTGTAGCATGGTGGCCAAGACCTTACAACAGTTTAACAGGACAGGTTCCACTCAGAACAGGCCTCACCCTCAAGAAGTTAAGTACACATGCTCAGCGTCATATCCAGAGGTTGTCTTTGGGAAATAGATGTGCTGCCGGCATTGCTGCAGAGGTTGAAGGCGTGGGGGTCAGCCTGTCATTGCTCAGACCATACACCGCACACTGCATCAAATTGGTCTGCGTGGCTGTCATTCCAGAAGGAAAGATGATGCACAAGAAAGCCCACAGTTTGCTGAAAACAAACAGACAGAGGACATGGATTATTGAAACCATGTCCTGTGGTCTGATGAGACCAAGATAAACTTTTTGATTCAGATGGTGTCAAGCGTGTTTGGCGGCAACCAGGCGAGGAGTACAAAGACAAGTGTGTCTTGCCTACAGTCAAGCATGGTGATGGGAGTGTCATGGTCTGGGGCTGCATGAGTGCTGCCGGCACTGGGGAGCTACAGTTCATTGAGAGAACCATGAATGGCAACAAGTACTGTGACATACTGAAGCAGACTAGGCCACAGGAAAGTATTCCAACATGATAATGACCCCAAACACACCTTCAAGATGACCCCTGCCTTGCTAAAGAAGCTCAGGGTAAAGGTGATGGACTGGCCAAGCATGTCTCCAGACCTAAACCCTATTGAGCATCTGTGGGGCATCCTCAAATGGAAGGTGGAGGAGCGCAAGGTCTCTAACATCCACCGGCTCTGTGATGTCATCATGGAGGAGTGGAAGAGGACTCCAGTGGCAACCTGTGAAGCTTTGGTGAACTCCATGCCCAAGAGGGTTAAGGCAGTGCTGGAAATTAATGGCGGCCTCACAAAATATTGACACTTTGGGCCCAATTTGGGCATTTTCACTTAGGGGTGTACTCACTTTTGTTGTCAGCGGTTTAGACATTGATGGCTGTGTGTTAAGTTATTTTGAGGGGAGAGCACATTTACACTGTTTTACAAGCTGTACGCTCACTACTTTACATTATAGACAAGTGTCATTTCTTCAGTGTTGTCACATGAAAAGATATAATAAAATATTTAAATGTGAGGGCATACTCACTTTTGTGAGATACTGCAATTGACATATTCTTGTACTGTATGTTCATTTTTTCAATACATTTTGTTTGGAAAAAAATATATATTTTCAAAGTTTTTTGCTCGCTCTATGTTAAAAATCACCCATGCTATTCCATTTACTTTTCGACATGAAACAAATTTTTCTTTATTGCTTCTTCTTTGCCAATCCCTCCATTGGCTGCCACTCGCCCAACGAATTAAGTTCAAAATACTAACCATGAGCTACAAAGCCATCCACAACTCTGCACCCAGCTACATCACCAACCTAGTCTCAAAATACCAACCTAACCGTCCTCTTCACTCCTCCCAAGACCTCCCGCTCTCCAGCTCCCTCATCACCTCCTCTCATACTCGTCTCCAAGACTTCTCCCGAGCTGCTCCCATCCTCTGGAACTCCCTACCCCAAATTGTCAGACTATCCCCAAATCTTACCACCTTTAGGCGATCCCTGAAAACTTTTCTCTTCAGGGAAGCCTATCCTGCCGCCACCTAACAACTGCACTATTTATTCTCAATAAACCCATCCCCCCACAGTTATTTCCCTCTCGTATCATTTAACCTTCCCTCCTAGATTGTAAGCTCTACCGAGCAGGGCCCTCTGATTCCTCCTGTATTGAATTGTATTGTATTGTACTGTCTGCCCTAATATTGTAAAGCGCTGCGCAAACTGTCGGCGCTATATAAATACTGTATAATAATAATAATAGTGTCACAGCTCTCAAGCAGTCCCTAGATAGCAGCTGTGAAAGCACTGTGTAAATTCAACATTTTTCCCTTCCTTCTTCCCTCCTTTTCCCATTGGCTGGGAGTATTTTTTCTGTTGGCTAACTTTAAGCTTGATGGCAGCCTTTGCAAGTGCTTTTAGAAACGTGGTCATGTTCACATATTTACCAAACTAATCTTTAACTATATCTTTGAAAAAGACTATTCTTTGTAGAGCTCAACATCTCCAGCTAAAGCTATCCATTTAAAAACATATAAAATATATACAATTTAAATTCCTCACTTTTGCCAGCTGGTGGTATGTAATATTCTCTGTTGCAGTGTTGCTGTTTAGGTACAACCACTAACTAGTTTACCAAATTATCAACAGTTGATCATCTACTAGGTAGCACTCTGCCTCCTCATAGGTGAAATGTTTGTTAAGTTTTCGCGTTTCTCAGAATGGACTCTGTGAGGGTCGAGGTATACTGTGTGTGTGTGTATATATATATATATATATATACCATTATATATACAGTCATTTTTAGAAAACCTCTCAGTAAGGGTAATGTCGAAGCAACGATGGCTGATTACATTTAAACAATGTTCTCAAAATTATTATTCACCTTTTTTTAATTGTGTTATTCTGTGCTCAAGGGGATTAAGACTGAAATAAAAACATCACTTTCTTCATGTAACAGTTGAATGGCTATGAGTATGGATTTACGCTCACCTCCTTCCCTATATATTTGTACAACAAAGAGGTAATAAGTGACATTGTATTCTGAGAAAATCACTGCTTATGATTTATGATATGCAGAAATAGAATTTGAATGGGCACAGTGTATATTCTACAATACAAATATTAAAAATGTTATTAAAATGTGAAATAATCTTTCAAATTATATTGCTCTTTGAAAGTGTGCGAGCACATATATTACAATTTGTCTTTTTTACAGATTTATATTTTACAAAAAATACTAATTCAAGTGTTTGAAATTCATGGAATCTCAAATGAGATGCCTTGTGTTGGTGTTTAAGATGACAAAAAAAATCTTTGAAGCTTTAAATTCTTTTTTCCTGGGACTGTTAGGAAGGTCAGTGGTAGTTCTAGAGGAAGGAAGTGGAAATCTGCTCATGTGAAAAAATGATTTGCAAGTTACTCATTTACATATGTTTTTTTATTTCCTTTTTTAATGATAAACTGTTTTATTATTATTTAAAAGGGATGTCTTCTCTATTTACTGTGCTATATGAAGTACTAAGAAATATTTTAGTTGTGCTCTCTCAAGTGCAGCCTCAGAAATATCCAGATGGTCAGAGGGCTGCATTTTGAAAACTAGTTTTTGTATGTTGAGGTGCATTGAATTGGAAGGGTTTTTTTGTAGCACATATCACTTTGTGTAGTGCATTGCAATGCCATTAATTATTGTTTCCCTTTCTCTCCATTCCTCCCATCTTGATGGCACTCCAACACACAATTGCAGTAGCTGGCAAGGCACTTGCCCGGAAGTGCACCGCAATGCACATGCCATGCATTGTGGTAAATTTCATTTAAACAAAAGGACCTTGCCATGTGTTAGCAGCACATGCAAAATGTGTGTTAATGCACAATGGAACATTGTTTTTTTTACCCTCCTGAAGAAAGCATAACAATCGTTTGTTTTGCTTTGGCTCACTGGTGCCCAACATATGACGCTCTTCCAGCATTCCAGGGGTATAAAACTTGATACAGTCTCATCCAAAATGCTGAATGTGTACAGTTTTGTTTATAGACTTTATTGGAAACAATATACTCAGGATAGCTTCTCTTGTAATTTATTATGTTATAATAAGATGTTATCCAGGAAAACAACTAAACATGCAATAAAACTATACATGTGTGATTTGCCCTATGTGCCAAAAGATGTGTAATTCTCATCCAGCCATTTTTGTAATTAACACATCTCTGCCAGGTAGCTAAATCCCTATCAGTACATGTGCATACAGCAGAGCATGATTGGTTGCTCAAGCTCCCCCTCCTTCTCCCACTGTCGGTGCTGCTGTGCAAGGGATGATATCAAGACAGAATTAGGTACTTACACATGCATGTAAAAATACATTGGGGGGAATTAACTAAAACTGGAGCAGAATAAATCTGGAGCAGTTGTGAATAAAAAACAATCAGTTTCTAACTTCAGCTTTGAAATTGAAAGTTAGAAGTTGATTTGTTTGCCATACCCAGATGCTCCAGGTTCTGGTTGCTCCGGTCTTTCAGTTTTTCTACATCCTGCTTTGAGGGTGCTGTTGGTCAATTGCTTCTAATACAGATTTGCTGCTGAATCTTTACACTGGATATGCCCAAGGCCTCATGCACACAGGACATTTTTATAGCTGTTGTTAGGGGAGTCTGATGTTTTTTTTAACTGCCTCTAAATGCCCCTCCATGTTAGCCTATGGGGTTGATTTACTAAAACTGGAGAGTGCAAAATCTGGTGCAGCTCTGCATGGTAGCCAATCAGCTTCCAGGTTTTATTGTCAAAACTTAATAGAACAAGCTGAAATTAGATGCTGATTGGCTACCATGTACAGCTGCAGCAGATTCTGAGTGCTTCAGTTTTAGTAAATCATCCTCTATGTGTCTATGCACACATAAACTGTCAGAGGCATTTGGAGGCATAAGCGTTTAGAGGCAGTAGAAAAAAAAAGGACAGCCTGTGCATCCAGGAGCAGAGTCTGTGGAGCTCTAAAAATGAAAAATGCCTCTAAATGCTGGTAAACACTGTAACCAGCTGTTAACTTAGTTTAGCCGTGTTTGGCGTTTTTTGCCGTTTTAACATTATAAGAAGTGGTTTTACTGAAAAAAAGCCAAAAAAACGCCAACTTAAAAAAAAAGCGAGAAACGCCCATAAATGCTATTCAAAAACGTGGCTAATACAGTGTTTTTAATGCTGCTTTTTCCTGGCACCAAAGCTGCTGTTTTTTTAATGTCCTGTGTGCATGAGGCCTTGGGCTTATATTGGCTCACAACTGATGCCACTCTTATAATGGGGTCAGAAGACTTTGTTATTCTGTGTACCTGGCTCATATTCTGCCATTGACTTGGTTACTTTTACTGCCATTAAAGTACTATTAATCCCTCAGCCTAACGCATTGAGCCTAATCATATAAACATTCACCAGTAGAGTTGAGCGGACACCTGGATGTTTGGGTTTGGTGGGTTCGGCCTAACTTCCCAAACTTTTGGCCACTAAAATGGCTCTGAAAAATTCCTGGAAAGGGCTAGAGGGCTGCAAAAGGAAGCAAAATGGGGGTAAGAATAGGACAAGTGCCCTGCAAACAAATGTGGATAGGGAAATAACTTAAAATCACATAAAAAAATAAAAAATGGAG
>BLSH010480204.1:472484-490294 GCA_018402905.1 Glandirana rugosa
GTGTCGGTAACCATATGAATTCACTTAAATAAGAAAAAAAAATATCTTGTATTCACAAATAACCTTAAACATTTTCCTCTTTGTACTTTTTATTTGGTACCATGTAAAATATACCTTTTTCACTTGGGCACGGTCTTGTAGAGACCCAAACAGACGTCTATCACTAGAAAAAAAAAAAATGATACAGAGTTATAAAACCCCCGATGGGGTTAATCCTATTTTTTTTGTTCGTTTGTTTTTTGTCACAACCGATGGAGGAGGAGGAGGTGGCGGTGAAAGTGGAATGTGCTGGAAAGGGCTAGAGGGCTGCAAAAGGAAGCAAAATGGGGGTAAGAATAGGACAAGTGCCCTGCAAACAAATGTGGATAGGGAAATAACTTAAAATCACATAAAAAAAAATGGAGGAGGAGGTGGATATGGAGTAGGAGGTTGAGGAGGCGGTGACCGTGGCGGTGTAAGGTGAAAGTGGCGGTGGAGGAGGAGGAGGTAGCCAACACTGTTTTTTGTTTGCTTGTTTTTTTTATCCTAATTGGGGTAGCCCCCAAAATATTGAGACATAGTAAAAAAAAAAAAGATCACTATCTGCAGACAAACCCAGAGATGTTCTGGCACGGGTTCACTTTTTCCATATAAAATGTACCATGGTTTATTTTTCATGTTTCTCCTTTTACAAATTCCAATAAACACTTATGTTCTATAAAAAAAAAGAATAAATTCACTTAAGTATACCAATGGCTGTGTGAAGCTGGTATAAATTTCTATTCTGCACAAGGTACAGACAAGTCTTGTGGGATCCATGACTGGTTTATTTTAATAAACGTTAGCTTGTCCACATTGAGTGTGGACAGGCGGCTGCGCTTGTCTGTGATAACGTCCCCTGCCGTGCTAAACGCATGTTCAGACAATACACTAGCTGCAGGGCACCTCCAAGGCATAAAGGGCAAGTTCAGGCCATGTGCCCAATTTGGAGACCGAGAAGTTGAATGGGGCAGACCCATCAGTCAGTACGTGTAGGCGTGTGCACACATACTGTTCCACCATGTTGCTGAAATGCTGCCTCCTGCTAAGACGTTGCCTATCAGCTGGTGGTGCTGTTTGTTGCGGCGTGCTGCTGACAAAGCTTTTCCATATTTCGACCATGCTAACCCTGCTGGTGCTGGTGGGGCCACAGCTGCGTTGGCAACCTCTTCCTCCTCCTCTGCCTTTGCCTTGTGCTTCCACTGAGCCCCCGGTGTCATTTGGGAATGCCCTCATCTTCCGATCACGCTCCAGTGAGGGAATTAAGGACGGCATGTTGTCCTTGTAATGGGGATCCAGCAAGGTGGCCATCCAGTAATCAGCACAAGTTACAATGTGGGCAACTTGGCTGTCATTGCGCAGGCACTGCAGTTTGTAGTCCCTCATGTGTGCCAGGCTGCCCAGAGGCAAAGACAAGCTGTCCTCTGTGGGAGATGTATCATCTGGGTCCTCTGTATCCCCCAGCCATGCTCCAGTGATGCCCACGAGCTGCATTGGGTGCCACCCTGCTGTGAACACAATTCCTCCTCCTCCTCCTCATCATCATCATCCTCATCCTCCTCATCCTCCAGAACTGTGCCCTGGCTTGAAAATTTTTTACCTGGCCTATGCTGGTACAGGAACCCACCCTCAGAGCCACTTGTGAATGACTGGCCTGATACCCGTGGAAATTACCCCTCTTCTTCCTCCTCTTCCTCCTGTGCCACATCCTCTTCCATCATCGCCCAAAGTGTTTTTTCAAGGAGACATAGAAGTGGGATAGTAATGCTGAGAACAGCATCATCGGCAATGGCCGTGTTGTTGGAGTACTCAAAACACCTCAATATGGTACACAGGTCTCGCATGGAAGCCCACTCATTGGTGGTGAAGTGGTGCTGTTTCGCAAGGCGACTGACCCGTGCGTGCTGCAGCTGAAACTCTACTATTGCCTGCTGCTGCTTGCACAGTCTCTCCAGCATGTGCAAGGTGGAGTTCCACCTTGTGGGCACGTTGCATAGGAGGCGCTGAGCAGGAAGGCTGAACTTCCGCTGCAGCGCAGACAGGCGAGCAGCAGCAGGGTGAGAACACCGAAAGCATGCACAGACGACCCGCACTTTCTGCAGCAGCTCTGACATATCTGGGTAGTTTTTTAGAATTTTTTGCACCACCAAATTCAGCACATGCACCAGGCAAGGGATGTGCATCAAACCAGCTAGGCCCAGAGCTGCTACAAGATTTTGCCCATTATCGCACACCACCAGGCTGGGCTTGAGGCTCAGTGGCAACAACCACTCATCGGTCTGTTGTTCAATACCCATCCACAGCTGCTGCGCAGTGTGGGGTTTATCCCCCAAACATATCAGTTTTAAAACAGCCTACTGTCGTTTCCCCCTGGATGTGCTGAAGTTGGTGGTGAAGGTGTTATGCTGACTGGATGAGGAGGTGGTAGAGGAGGAGGAAGCGGAGTAGGAGGAGGAGGCAACAGGAGGCAAAGAGAAATGCCTGCAATCCTCATTTGAGGAAGGACATTCGCCAAACTGCTATCCGCCTCAGGCCCACCTGTCACTACATTTGCCCAGTGTGCAGTTAACGAGATATAGCATCCCTGCCCATGCTTACTGGTCCACGTATCAGTGGTTATGTGGAACTTGCCACAGATGGCATTGCTCAGTGCACACTTGATCTTGTTTGTGCAGGGAAGGGATGGCTTGCCTGAAAAAGTAGTGGCGGCTGGGAACCATGTACTGTGGGACAGCCACCACCATCAGGTTTTTAAAACTATCCGTGTCCACCAGATGGAATGACGGCATTTCAAAGGCCAGGAATTTTGAAATGCTGGCATTCAGGGCCAGGGATCGGGAGTGGGTAGGGGGGTACTTCTCTCCAGTGTTTGGGAGATGGACAGCTGTAAGCTTCCATGGGACCATGTAGAAATGCTTGGGGATGGTGGGGGACATGGTGGCGTTGCTGTCACATCGTCTGTTTGCTGGGTGGCAGGTGACACTGGCACTGTAGAGGTGGATGAAGAGGCCGAGGCAGCAGCAGAAGAGGAAGCAGGAGGAGGCCGAGACCTTTCTTGGATTTTGAGGTGCTTATTCCACTGCAGCTCGTGCTTTGCATGTAGATGCCTGGTCATGCAGGTTGTGCTCAGGTTTAGATTGCACAGCGTGCAAACCACTCGTGTCTTGTCATCAGCACATTGTCTGAAGAACTGCCACGCCAGGGAACTCCTTTGAGCTGCCTTTGGTGTGCTAGGTCCCTGGGTGTGGTGGGTAGTAGCAGGCATACTGTCTAGGGGATGGTCGTTCCGCTTTTGCAACCTGCTTCCTCTTTTGTTGTGCTGGTGCCTCTGTGCGACCACCACCTCTTCCTCCAAACTGCACACGTCTCTCGCATGACCTTCATTCCATGTGGGGTCTAGGACCTCATCATCCTCCACATCATCTTCCACCCACTCTTCTCCACTGCCCTCCTTGTCAGTCTGCACACTGTAGAAAGCCGCAGCAGTTGGCACCTGTGTTTCGTCATCATCAGAAATGTGCTGCGGTGGTGTTTCCATGTCCTCATCCTGAAACAGAAGTGGTTGGGCATCGGTGCACTCAATGTCTTCCACTTCTGTGGCAGGGCTATGTGGATGGCCCACGGAAAGCACACCAGCAGAGACATCAAAAAGCATAAGAGACTGCTGCATGACTTGGGGCTCAGACTGCTTGTCTGAGTTACAAGGGGCTGAGGTGAAAGACAGATGGCCATGGGGTTCAGGTGCCAACTCTGAGCTTTCGACAAGGGACCGGGTGGGAGACAATGTGAAGGAACTGGAGGCATTGTCAGCCACCCAATCTACTATTGCCTGTACTTGTTCTGGCCTCACCGTTGAGCGGCATTCGGGCCTACCATATAACGTTGAAGGTTCTGTCGGCTACTCGCACCTGAGGCAGGTGTTTCACTTGAGCGTGTAGCTGCCACAGATCGACCACGTCCTATCCTTGCAACAGGAGCTTCACCAACTCCACCAACACCAGCAACACCAACAGCACTATGACCTTGTCCCTTATTTGACGCTCAATTTTTTGCAAGAAATGCACAGCAAGGTGAAAATGTACTATGTAGCACTATTTATTATTCTGTTTTTTAAACCAGCAATGTAGACACTTTTTAATTTTGTGCAAGAAATGCACAGCAAGGTGCAAATGTACTATATAGCACAATTTTTTTTTTTTTAAACCAGCAATGTCGACATACTTTTTAATTTTGTGCAAGAAATGCACAGCAAGGTGCAAATGTACTATGTAGCACTGTTTATTATTCTTTTTTTCTAAACCAGCAATGTCGACGCACTTTTTAATTTTGTGCAAGAAATGCACAGCAAGGTGCAAATGTACTATGTAGCACTATTTATTATTCTTTTTTTTAAACCAGCAATGTAGACACACTTTTTATTTTTGTGCAAGAAATGCACCGCTGGCCGCAAATGTAGTATTTAGAATATTTTTTTTTAAACCAGCAATGTAGACGCACTTTTTATTTTTATGCAAGAAATGCACCACTGCCCGCAAATGTAGTATTTAGAATTTTTTTTTTAAACCAGCAATGCAGACGCACTTTTTATTTTTATGCAAGAAATGCACCGCTGGCCGCAGGTGTAGTATTTAGAATATTTTTTTTAAACCAGCAATGTAGACACACTTTTTATTGTGCAAGAAATGCACCGCTGGCCACAAATTTAGTATTTAGAATATATATATATTTTTTAAACCAGCAATGTTGACGCACTTTTTAATTTTGTGCAAGAAATGCCCCGCTGGCCGCAAATGTAATCTTTTGCACAAAAAAAAAAATAATTTGTCTAACTGCGATGTAAAAGCAGTATTTAATTATGCCAAAATGTTGCCAACTAAACTAACAGAACATGATTAAAGTAGTGTCCCTGGGGCGTGGCTTGACAGCGCATGTAGGCAGACGTGCAGACAGACCGCTCCGCTGAAAATCCTGTCTTTTATCCTCGGGTGACTGGATAGAGGCTTCTAATAACCCGCAAAACCTGGCACTAGACCTGCAGAACAGTTGAGCCCGCGAGAAATATCTGGACCGGTCCGCGGGTATGGCCAAAAAGCTGAAAGAAGCCCGCTCCTTCCCGGACCTGACAGGGCAAGATGGCGCCATGCCGCCACGCACTTCTAAGATGAAGTATAAAGAAGCAGCCCAAAAACTGTTCTCTCGCAACAATCAGAAGGGATCTCCGACGCTGGCAAACCCGCATGAGAGCAGTGTGGGAGGACAGAATGAAGCAGATGACACCATGCCGCTGGAGGATACCTCTGCCCTCCTAACAGACTGGGACACAGTGAGTACTATGCACGCCTCACCCCCCTCACATCCCGCCGCACAAGGCCCTGAACCGACACTGAGAGACATTATGGCGGCAGTTACTCAGGGCAATACGTCCATAGTGGCACTAACGGATGAGATAAAGGGAGTGAAAGCCGAGGTGACCTACATCCGACATGACATGCAAAAACTGAGAGACAGGGTGTCAGCAATGGAGGGCAGAGTAAGTGCAGTGGAAGACGACATGGAGCCTATGAAACGAGACTTATCTCATACCGTGAGGCTTACAGCACATCATGCCTCCAGGTTAGAAGACATGGAGAACAGGATGAGGAGATGCAATGTGAGGATAGTGGGGTTGCCTGAAAGGGCTGAAGGCAAAGATCCGGTCACTTTCATAGAAACCTGGCTGACACACACATTTGGGAGAGAGTGTTTCACCCCTATGTTCTCGGTTGAGAGAGCGCACCGGGTCCCTATGAGGCCATTAGCACCGGGACACCCACCTCGCACTTTCCTACTTAAACTACTGAACTATAAAGACAGGGACATTATCCTTTCTAGCGCCAGGAAGAAAAAAGACGAGCTAAAGTATGAAAACACAAAAATATCAATATTCCCAGACTTCTCAATGGAAGTTCAAAGGCAAAGAGCCACGTTTACAGAAGTGAAACGACGCCTTAGAGCACATAACATACAATATGCGATGCTCTTCCCCGCTAAACTAAGAGTGGTGGCTAAAGGAGGGGTGCACTTTTTTGAAAAACCAAACGCTGCCATGCAATGGCTGGACCGGGAGGAGAGGCAATTGAGAGAGGGATCCCCCACTAACCGCGGTGCACAGCAGGCGACTCAGAAAGCAGCTCCACTACAAAGGGCAGACTAAACACCAGTCCCCAGCAAATCTTGAGGAAAAAGCGGAACGAGACAGTCTGTTGAAATCATCTCAATGTTCACTGTACTATCTCCAATATGGAGAAGTGCAAAAAAAAATTTGAATTCCTGAAAGGCCAGGAGAAGCTGACCGGGAATTCTGGAGTTCCTACTGACTGCCCCCCAATGGTAGTCCTGTGTGGACCAAGGGAACCACAACGAAGGTTTTCAGAGTTCATATTGAACAGTTCGAAGTTTTTGGTTACAGTTTCTCTGTTTTTTTTCTTCTTTTTTTTCTGTCTTTTAACCTCTCCTGCACAGCTTAGAGGCGGACTTAAAGTAGTGTCCCTGACACACAAGCAGTTGCAAGTGCACTGCACTTGCAAAAATGGCTGCAAACGCCCACTTAACAAACAGAAAAAATGCTTAGGTTTTATATGAGGCACTTTGCTTAGCAAGCAAAATGTACTCTAGCAAACAACAATCTCCTTTAGCACCCACCCACCAATAAATCACTGTTTTTAACAGATTTTCTAAAGCTAATCTGTCCCTCACAGCAGCAGCATCCTCTCTCTACACTAGTATGAGATGATTTTCTAAAGCGAATCTGTCCCTAACAGCAGCAACAGCATCCTCCCCCTACACTAGTATGAGATGATGTGTCATGCTGCACTACGTGACTCCAGCTTATATAGAGGCTGGGTCACATGATGCACTGGCTAATCACAGCCATGCCATTAGTAGGCATGGCTGTGATGGCTTCTAAGGGCAAATTAGTGAAACGTTTGTTGATTGGCTGCCCTGCAGCTATTCAACAGGTGCGAAAAAATAACCGATCCCGGACTTGTTCTCAAATGTTCGGGCTCGGGTCACGGACACCCTAAAGTCTATTACGAACCTGAACTTTATAGTTCCGGTTCGCTCAACTCTATTCACCAGTAATCTGTCTGTTAAAATTCCTACAGAAGCACTTGCAGTTTACAACTTTCAATGTTTCAATGCTATCTGCTCCTGCTCTCTCATCGCTGCTACCCTGAACTGCATTCCCAGTCTTTACAGGAAAGGGTTAACAGTGGACAGCACAGTCTAGAGTCAGTGTGTTAGCTTAGAGAAGAGAGGAGGGGTGGCACAGGAGTCCATTGCCATCAAAGGCTATTGGACTGTGTGTTTCTATTGATGCACAAAGTGTAGGGAGGCACAACTCTGCATGCAAGGGTGGCTCCATAGGTTGCTGCATGAGAAAGCCGCAACCCTGAAACAGGAAACCTGATACAGCAATCATGGCATCAGCCTAAATTGGAACATAAGCAAGGATTAATAAATACAGAAGGTGCACGCTAAATAAGTGAGGGTTTAATATTTAATATTAAACCCTCAAACCCTGTTATTGGAGATTATGAGGCTTATCAGTTAAAGATTGATAATGAATATGCTTTTTAAGTGCAATAGTGCAGATCTTAACTAAGAATTTTGGTAATCTTTAGCTTTTTGGTAGACTTAGAGCTGAACTCCAGCCTCACCTTCAGTTTTGCATAGTTGTACAGGCTCTTCTCCTGTACTGAAATTGCTTCCACTGATTTCACTACACATTGTGAGCTTCTCACAGTGTTCATTAGAAGCTACAGCAGGTCAGACAGGGCCCATAACTTTTCCTGGCTGTAGAATGACCAGCATCATCCAGTCCTTCCTCCCCATACTTACTGTCCTTGGTCCGCCTCTTACATTAATTGGATTTCAGTTCTTTCAAACAAGTAGGGGCTGCATCCCATGTAGTGTTACCAAGAGCAGTCTGCGTGCAAATGTAGACTGCCTGAGAACACCCATCCTCCAGACTTACCTCTGCCCATCAAGGAATTTTGATATTGGATAACCCTTTCCAAGTATCAGCCCATTGTATGCATCAGGGCCGAGGGCTCTTGTGAGGAGCACAGAGGCAGGGTGCTGTGATGTCTTCAGGAAGGTATGTACAGCATCCTGAGGGCCCCTCCAGCCATGTTCTACCTGCACATAGAAGCACAGGGATCCAATTATATCACTGGGTCTCAAATAAGTTATATAATGACAACATATTTTTTGTCATTAGCATGTAGAAGATGGGGTTAATGAGGAATCGGGGATGCAGATTAAACCTCAGCTATAATTATCTCTGCAAATGTAGGAATAACTCATGAGCTCTTACATTTTATTTTATTAATTATGGGGTCTTTTTAATGACTCTGCGGTGATCATGATTTTGTAATTTCTAATGATTTTTATACTATTAATTAAAGAGAGTTTGTACAGTATACTGGTCATTCTATATCACATTATATTCTGCTTTGAGGTAAGCGCTGTTAATATTTTATTAACATGTACTTACTGTATACCATGCAGTTATTTTTATATATGTATTAAGATATTATTAAGATATACTGGATATAATAATCCATTGTTACAACAATTCCTAGTCATTATTACATTTTTAATTAGCATCTTACATCTCTCCATTCATAAGTTAGACGTTGCACAGCACAGAATACATGCCTGTTTTATAGTGCAAATAAAGGCAGGTATTCCAGTCAATTATTATATGACGAGTTCTAATGACCTGTTGCCACAACTATAGTTATTTGGTTAATGATACTTATAGATAATAGCTTTATAAATGTGGATACTAAATTGTGCTGGAAACTCAGGTGATCACAAAAATTAAATGTGTGGATATCTTAGTCTATGATAGTATTTAAATGGGTTTTTGCTAATTGCTTACTTGCTCCCACACTGGTGATGACATCTTTACCTGGTCTTCTTCCCGATTCAGGATCTTCAGCATCTTGATAGACTGGGCTGGAATCATGCAACAAATACAAAAAGCAGGAAGGGGAGACACGGTGCAAGAACTGGAGAAGGTGCAGAGAAGGGCAACTAAATTAATAAGAGGCATGGAGGAGCTTAGCTATGAGGAAAGATTAGAGGAGCTGAATTATTCTCTCTTGAGAAGAGGAGATTAAGGGCTCTTTCACACACACGGAGCCCGTTTTGACATCCGTTGATCCCCACTGAGCCGGCGGATGACAGGACAGACTCTGCACTCCGTGCAGAGACTGACCTGTCAGAGCTCCATTCTCCTCTATTCTCCTCCGTCTGTCCGTGTTCATCCGATCCGATCCACCAGGCGGATGGAAAATAGGGCTTCCATCCATCTGTTTCTGGCGGATCAGAGCGGATCGGGTGTCAGCGGACATATCAACGCTGACATCCGCCGCTCCATAGAAGTACATGGAGTGTCCGTTTGGGTCCGCCTGAAAAAAGGCGGACCCAAATGATCCATATGTGTGAAAGAGCCCTAAGGGGGAATATGATCAACATGTGCCAATACATAAGTGGTCCATTTAGTGAAATTGGTGTTGAGTTATTCACTTTAAGGCCATCACAGAGGACAAGGGGGCACTCTTTAAGTGTGAAGAAAAAGAGATTTAATTGCCAAATTCTGAAAGGTTTGTTCATAGTAAGAGCTGTGAAAATGTGGAATAGACCCCTTGATTCTGGCCAGCTCAGTAGATTGCTTTAAAAAAGGCATGGGTTCTTTTCTAAATGTACATAATATAGCTGGATACTAACATTCATAGGTAAAGTTTATCCAGGTTGCCTCTCGGGGGATCAGGAAGGATTTTTTTCCCCTGCTGGAGCAGGACCTTCCTCTGGATCAATTGTGGGTATGGGTTTTTGTATATAGGAATGTATGATTTTTTTTTTTCCTTTTATTGATTGAACTAAAAGTGTATTTTTTCAACTAGGCTAACTATGTAACCATAGTGCAGTGTCAGTGTCTTTAGCAAGGGTGGCCGGTCCATTAAGGGCACACGGGCGCTGCACCCTCATCCATGCAGCCGGCCCCTTGCAGGACGCCGGATGCATGAATTCCAATGTGGGGGGTGTTTTTTTAAGCACCCAATTAGAGCCAGAGGCTCTAATAGGCTTCAAAATAGGGAGGGCTTGGGGCACAGAGAATGCGAGAGAAGCTCACCCAGATGTGTTACAATAGCAAATGAATATTCACTATTGTAACACTGATCCTCCTCCCGGTGAATCAGGAAATGGGTCTGAGACCCGTCACCCAATTGGCTGAAAGGACAGGCGATCCTATTGGATGCCTAGAAGGAGGGGAGGAGACACACAGCCGCCGTGATGGAGGAAAGGACACAGGAGCCACTGCCCAATGCCCACTGCCTGATGCCTGCTGCTGATGCCCACTGCCCGATGCCCGCTGCCTAGATGTGGTAAGTTCCGAACCAACTGGCAGACAGCAGACGAGGGGATGTGGGGGTGGTTGTATGCCACCCCCCAAAAAAAACCACCAGCTGCCACTGGTTCTCAGCTAACCTGACCCGGCTACCCACCCTAAAGAATTACCACATCAGTGGAAACAGAGCAATGGGAGGGATGTGAAGGCATGTGGAGGCACTGAACACTTATAAGGGGATTAATAATAGACAGATACACAAAAGAACCATTCATACACCTGTGCAGTCCACTTGCAAATTGACAACCAAAAGTATTTAATAAAGGAGTTTACTATATACATCTAGTGGTAAAAACATTTTTTTCTAAAAAGTTAAATAAAAGATGTACAGTATGTATAAAAAAATTGATTCAACAAATATGTAAAAAAGATATCTTTCCCAATTCCCTATTCAACCATTTAAAAGACAATATCATCACATGATTGTCATAGAAAGAAAACATCAAAAGATATATAAAAAAAACATGAAAGCTCCAATGATCACAAAATCTCAAACTACATAAAATCCTCCAATAATCAGGTTATAAAAACAAGGGAAAAGACGTAACCTGATGATATGATGGTTAGATAACAAATACATAAAAAGAATAATCCATGCGATGATAATGTAAAGTAGAAAATTGTTTATAATTACTAGAACAAAGCCATGTAGTAATTAGAAATAAGAAATAAAAGCATAAATCTGAGCTACCCGTAAAACCGTAAAAAGAAGCATTAACACTAGAATCACCATAAACTTAGCGCTACATGTGGCTATAAATAAAAATGTGCATGTCGGTGTGCTCACAAAAAATAATGTAACGCAGAAAGATGTAACTCCTGTGTATGTGCATGGAAGTTCATTCATTCCAGCTCAGTGTACATTCTAAAGAAGATTGCAAACAGACAGGTACATTTGTTTTATTGCAGTAGAAATATAACATATCTCTTCTGCTATAAAGAGCCTGTTTAGTTCCGCTTTAAGTGAAATTGTGGTTCACCATTTATGCTTATATAAAATGCTTGTATAAAATGTTCTTTCCAGAGAGCATAGGTTATGATTGCAGCTCAGAAAATGTAATCCGCAATCATAACTTACACAAAAATAAGCATTCAGCTATGTTTATTTATCCACATTGTTGTTAGCGAATGTTACCTGACATCAAATACTTGTTGAATAAAGGTAATGCATTAAGTTAATACTGTCCTAGGTGTTATGTGCTATGTTAGGTGTAACGTATTACTTGAAGACTAGAATCTTTGTAGCATTTTTTAGTTTTAAAAAGCAACTCAATGCAACAAGTTAAACCATTTAGTTAGCTGCTAAATGCAATTCCAAAAAACATTCCATGGTGTGTAGGATAAAATAAAAATGAGAAGATACTATTTATGCCTCGGTTTTTCTTTTTGACAATCTGGTAGCCTTTTCAAAGTGTCTTAAATGATGGCATGCTTCTCTGATCAGTTGTTACTGCCTTGGCTCTAAGGAGCACACTCCTCCTGCTTTGGTACTATAACACATAATATAACTGCTAACTGTGCTGATTTACTTGTAGAAATGGATGAGTAGCTTTAGGATGGAATTCAACCAAACCACAAGATTGGAGATCAACTTATGGAAGCTGATTCTTTGCTGTCTTCGCAAAGTTCAATATCCATTTAAATCCTAAATATTTCTTTCAAAATATTTGTATAGCTAAATTTAAGATTTGCCCCATGCAGAAAAGAGGGTTTCAATTTTTCAAAATGCAGTGAAGTGAAAATTTTCCTGCCATTGTCCCTTGCTAAGTTGGAGGTAGGAGGCAGCATCGTAACTTTTATGTCACTCTTGAGCTGAAATATGGCAGTGCTGCATATACTGTATGTGAAAGGTAAGAAGAAAAGCAGCACCCTACAGTAATCTCAGGGAGTGTTGCCAGCAACTTGCGGATTGGCACAAGGGGATAAGAGACATGCCAGCTATCAAAGTATGCATAAAAAAACTCTGGATTGGGGACTGTATTTACCAGACCCCATTCTATACTACATTATAATGGAGGTCAAAGAGAGGGTCAAATGAAAATTCCTTATGTGTTCAAAGTCTTTATTGTTCAACTGGTTACAACAAACAGGTCAAAAGACAGCCAGTGCATTTCTAGGGCCAGAGACTTTGGACTCCTAAGGATTGTTCATTTTTTGAGATTACATGTTTGACTGGCTACTGAAAGAAGCAATGCACAATTGATAGCATTTTGCACTGTGACCTAATACAAGTGGAATTAACTGCTTTTTTCTTTATATTGATTGACATGCAAACACAAGAAGAATAGGAGACTATACTTTTTTATTTGCCAAAAATGTTGGGTACTGTAATGTTTTCACTATTTCATGGACATACACAATTTTAGCCGTTGATATGTACACAATTTTAGCCCTTGATATGGTGTCCATTTACTTGACACAACTTCGTCTGTTATATTTTTATTTAAAAAAATGGATGTTATATTGTGTTTGTGTACACTAAAACAATTTCATTTCTTTTTACTGAAAATAGAGATTTGATAAACAGTAGTGCAAATATAATGTTACAAGAAAAATTGTAACTGTCACCATTTTATTCTACAGGGTCTCTGCTTAAATTCCAACTGCCACTTCATGGTGTGTACTTTCAAAAACATATGCCCTGGAATTCATAAAGACTGACACAGACAGATTTTGCAAAAGTGTCTCATATGCTCTAATAGTGGGGCAGCATGTACCAAATTCATATACCTGTCTATAACTTGTAAGAATGCACTTGAAGCTTTCACAAAATCTGTCTCTGCCAGTTTCTCTCTGTCCTCCAAAAGAGAGTTGGTTTTAACTAGCTCCATTAGCTATCTTAGTTCTAAGCAGTGGAGGCCGCTCCATTAGGGGCGCAGGGGCACCCCCCCAATCCATGTGCCTGCCCAATCTACATGCAGGACACCAGGATTTTATTTTTTTTATTCTAAATACATGATTAGAGCCTGAGGCTCTAATTGGCTTCAAAAAAGGGCGGGCTAGGGGCGCAGAGCACTGCGCCTTGAGCCCACCCAGTTGTATGACAATAGCGAATTAATATTCACTATTGTCTTCCTGCTTCTCCTCCAGGCCAATCAGGAAGCCGGTCTTAAGACCTGATTGTCCAAGAGGAGAAGTGACCATATTGGCCGCTGAGAAGGAAGCCGTCGAGGAGGAGGAGACACAGAGGGAAGCCGAAGCTGCCTGTGACCTAGATGGGGTAAGTGTGGGGCTGGTGGGCAGGTGGGCGACCAGTGGGGGGTGGTGTTTGGTTTACTGAGTGACAGGGGGGTTTGACTGATGGAAGGATGAACTGAACAGGGGGGTATCGGATGGTTTGTTTGCCACCCCCCAAACAAAATGGAGCACCAGCCGCCACTGGTTCTAAGATAGGAACTGTTGGTGTTTTATTTTGAATTTGGCTCATTCTTTACGACACAAAGTAGAAGTGGCACATTCAATGCGTCACAAAGTAAAAGTGGTGCATTTTAGAACTACCTGAATTTGGAGCACACATTGTTGTCAGTACCAAAAGTGTTGCAGATGCTTCATGAATTTGGCACAATACATTACTAAGAGGGATTAATGCCAGAAAAGTTAAATATTGTAAACAGAATTATTGTATTCCCTCCATAATGTTTTGGAGATTTAAGTAATCTTCAGGCCTAAAATGTACAGTTTAACATAGTGCAAAGGAACCAAGAGCCTATTTAAAAATTGTTGAGTATTAATAGTAACTAGTTTTACTCCATGTAAAGTTATTTTGTTGTAATAATTTGGTATGGGAAGCTTCCATTTCTATGCTGTTTTCTGTTGTGCAATGCTGTTAGATGCACTAAATGAATAAATCATAAAGGCTGAGTTCACTAGGGATTTCTATAAAAGATTAACTAGCTATGTTTGCCAGTTTTAACATTTAGAACAAAATATTACATGAATATTGAAATCAGGAAAAACACGTCATTTAGGGAAATGTCACTGTTAGAGCGCTATGAAATTGGGATCATTGTAATGATACGTTGTTTTATTGTTTTATCTATCTATCTATCTATCTATCTATCTATCTATCTATCTATCTATCTATCTATTTATCTATGTATCTATGTATCTACCTCTTATAGTTATGTATTATATAAATGCACAAATGCAGACAAACACACGTGTCAAACACATGCAAGTTTTCTCATATCTAAATCTAGATACCTGACTTGTATATGCTTTCTAGCATTAAAAGCTATATGTAGTGAAATAAATAATTCCCTAACATTCCCCATTTTGATCATTCTCTGGTCTGCTTTTCCCAGCTATAAAAATTTGCTACTAAATTTACTGGTGGATATTGTTGCGAATAATAAATTCGGATGAATGCACTCTGCCTGGAAATTAAGTCTTTTTTTTTACTGGCCAAGAGTGATGAGTCAAACCTACCTGATTTCAGTTTGAGGTGAATGTGAGCAAAGTCTAAGCTCCAAATTCAAACCTCAATGGGAGCCCAATGTTAAAAAAAACTGCAATGGCCATTGTCTAAGCTAATAGGCAAGGAATTGAGAAATAAATGGCCCAGAGGGCATGTACCAAAGCATATTTTATTTTCTGTAAATTTTGTTTGGCAGAACTTGAAGGGTCTGATGTGGATGGCAAGGAGGACCCCATCCAAAAAAAGAATAACAGTGTGATGTCCTCTGAATTCCATACCAGAACATTTGGGTCTGGTGTGAATTTTAAGGGAAACACCATCCAAAAAATGTATACCAGGCCCTTATTTGAGCATGCAAACTGACAGGTCAGGAAAGAGGAAGTGAGTGTGCAGTCCCACTCCTGAGCCATACCAAGCCACATGCCCTCAATATGGGAGGTAACTTGCTAGAGGGAATGCCCCTGGCAAAGCATCTTGTCCCCATGTTGATGAGGGCAAGGGTCTCTTCTGCATAACCCTTGCCTGATGGCTTTGGTTGTCTGTGGGAAGGTCTTTTCTCATATAAAGCCCTTGGCTTTGGCATCCAGAGCACCTTAGCTCTGAGGAAGGTGGTACACCCCCGAAACGCAGGAAGGAAAAGGAAGGCGACGGCACTCCCTATAAAAAATTCCATTTATTGAAGTATTTAAAAACAAAATACAAAAAACACAGCCAGCACACACGTACTCATGCCTATAGCATGGTACACCTCCAAAACATGCCAGCTTTCACCCTTCGCTGTGTCCGCACCTTACTACGTAGTTGGCTTATTGAGAGTTGTCACTCTGTGAGTATCCACTTTTAAACCTTTTTTAACATTCATTAAATGTCTCTGGTAATGTACTAGCTGTGCGCGCCTTCCCTTGTCTCTCTAGTTTTTATCGGATTACCTCATCCGAGGAGGGCAGCATCCGCCTAGTCTTAAAACATTGATGTCCTGGTTGCTTTTTACCATGGAGGACCTTTAGTGCTGGAAGTGACTATTTTTTCTTGTATACCTGTGGGTGGGAGACTTACTGGCTCCCAGATACTGCCCCCCTATGTGAATGAGAATGAAGAACTCATTCACAAAAAAGTAAAAAGTACTTAAACACACACTAAGTCCTTCACTAAAAAAGAGAAAAAAATCCTTTACTGTAAGCCTACCATCAATCATGTTCTCTAGTGATGCAGATCCACACCAATCACCATGAACGTTACACGCCAAAGAACAAATTCTGCTGTCCCCTCTAATTCTGTTGCTTCACTCACACTGAATAACATTGCTTCGTCCCTGTTATTAAGTAAACAAGGGACAGGGTTTCCCAGGTGACTTCATTGACCAAATATGACTACAGTAATATTTGGTCAATGTCACTGCTCAAATATGACCATGTGGCCATATATGGTCAATGAAGTCATGCTAACCCTGCCCCTTGTTTAAATGACCGGAGATTCCTGACCAGTAGACAAATAGAGCCCGGTGACATAACTGGTTGCTAAGGACATGGTGGGTGCCACACTTTTGCATAATCTGACAAAACAATTGGAATAAACTGATACAACACATTTATTACATGACATACATCGTTATAATTCAGTTGTATTTCTGCAATAGACTATCAAACTGGGCCACATTAATATATGCAACTGCTGTGATTTTATTGATAAATGTCCCCCATTGTAACAGTTGTGGATAACGTTTCCTTAGCTAATGCACTGTGGGAGACATTTATCAATAAAGTAGCATCTGTTGTATTCATTAATATGCCGCAGTTCGCTAACAATTTCACAAAAAATGACATGCATAAGAAAGCTGTATACAGTAAAACATGACTAAAGACATACTCAAAAATAGATTTAAGGTTTATTTACACTATGTTACATAGTTAATCTGATTTAAAAAAAGACACAAGTCCATCCAGTTCAACACACAGAAAAAAAACAAAATAAACACAAATGGAAACCTCCATATACACAATCCTATACCCACAGTTGTTCCAGAGGAAGGCACTGGATAAATGCAGGTCACAATTAGGGAACATAGAAAACATTTGTTTTCTATGTGCCTTGTTCACACATCAACCATCAACCATGGTGTGATGTGAACTGTGGTGTAGTGCAGAAAAATGAAGCTTATGTTCATGTTTCCACAGCACGCCAAAATTAATGTTGCACTGCTCCCTACCAGAGCTCATGTGTAGAGTTGCCACCACAGTAAACGCTGCACTTTACCATGAGGGCTGATCTGAACTAGGCCTTAGGGTCTTTTCACACCACACTGCACATAAAAATGCACTGCAACGCACTGAAAATGTATGTGCACTTTTGCATGCATTTTTATACGCTTTGCATTTTTAAACATGTTTCATTTAAATGTGTTGCCACAAATTTTAACCACTTAAGGACCGGAAGGATTTCCAGCTTTAGGACCGGAGCCCTTTTTGCGATTCGGCGCTGCGTCGCTTTAACTGACCATTGCGCGGTCGTGCGGCGTTGTACCCAAACGAAATTGGCGTCCTTTTTTTCCCACAAATAGAGCTTTCTTTTGGTGGTATTTGATCACCTCTGCGTCATTTCTGATCACCGCTATAAACAAAAGAAGAGCGACAATTTTGCAAAAAAACCCAAATTTCTTACTTTTTGCTAAAATACAAATCCAAAAAAAAAATATAAAAAAACATTTTTTTTCACCGTTTTTGGCCGATTTATATTCTTCCTCATATTTGCGATAAAAAAAATCGCAATCGGCGTTTATTGATTGGTTTGCGCAAAAGTGGCCGCGTTTACGGATGATGAGAATTCATTTTTGGGGTTTTTATTTTTTTTTTATTTTTTACTAAAAATGGCGGCGATCTGCGATTTTTAGCGGTACTGCGATATTGCAGCGGACAT
>BLSH010480204.1:490304-504998 GCA_018402905.1 Glandirana rugosa
GCGCGCGCGAGTGCCACAAGCCCCCCCCGGTCCCTCGCCCACGCCGCCGAAGCTAACGGCGGCCGGTGGGGACCATTGGCATTTATACAGCGATCAGTGCTATAAAAATGCACTGATTACTGTGTAAATGCCATTGGCAGCGAAGGGGTTAACCTGCAGGGGGCGCGCTAAGGGTTAACTGTGTTCCCTGGGCGTGTTCTTACTGTAGGGGGACTGCCCTAGCTGGGGAAAGGAAGTTATCACAGCCTTCATGTACGAGAAGGCTGTGATCACTTCCCTTCCCCCTCACACAGAGCGGAGGTCCGTGTTTACATACACGGACCTCCGCTCATTCGCTCCGGGGGGGGGGCATCGCGGGTGGCCGGCGGCAATCGAAGCCGCCGCACCCGCTCCCTGGCCCCCCCCGAACACCGTGAGCGCGCGCGCGCGCCTCCGGCGGCGCGCGCGCGCTCACAGTACCTCTGTATCGCAGCCGCCGTCGTATGACGGCGTTTTGCGTTATAGAGCCACTTTGCCGCCGTCAATCTCCGATCGGCGGTCGGCAAGTGGTTAATGTGCATCTGTTGTTGACCATTTTGCAGGCCTATTGTCCCCAAACTCCAGTCAACTTCATCCTACATGAGGGTGTAGATTGGGTCATGAAAGAGATCCCCAGACTAGTATGGATTTAAAGGGGTATCCTATGGTACAAACATGAAAAATTGGTAGAGTGGGGTTTCCCCACAAGGAATCCAAACCAAACTCAGCAGCCTGGCTGATCAAGAAAGCACATGCACACTCGTATCCCTCTACCTTCCTGAACCATACCAGACCACATGTCTTCAACCCCCTTTGCATAGCACCTTGTCCCCATGTTGATGAGCAAAAGGACTTATTCCCCACAACCCTGGCCTGGTAGTTGTAGGGGTGTACAAGCAGGGGGTTTAAATGTATCTGGAAGCCCCCTTTATCATAAGGGATCCCAGATATCTGCCCCTTCCATCTTGTGAATAAGCATTCCCTTTCACAAAGGGATGTTGGATTAACATATACAGTAAATTATGTCACTCCGCCAACATCATGTGACCATTTGGACATGATGGGTTATTCCATATGGGTAGTGACAGTACCCACATCCTCAAACCTTTCTGTTTACCTCCGAATGACAGCTGTAATGCTTTCATATGTGGCCAGAGTACAGTGGGGGTCTGCAAATGTTGAGAATCTGCTATGGAGGTTTGCCTGACATCACATTGTTTTGGTAAGTTTTGTGAAGTTCAAATAGAGCTAAACTAATAAAATACTTTGTCAAGGCGTGTCAGTCTTTCTATTTACTTAGATTTCTTTTTCACTTCAGATTCTTTGAGTATACAAGCATTAATGCCTCCTTGCAGTGACCTGTGTTTATCCAGTGTAGAAATTTTCAGGTCCCTGGACATGGTGTGAATGAACCCTAAGGGTTTATATGCACTTTAGGTCATAAATTCCGCTGAAGTTACATGTAAAATGATTTTGTATTGCAGCCTTTCAAAGTGCTCCTGGGTGGAGATTCAACTTTTTTGTCACTTAGTTCTGTGCTTTGCGACTTTCAGTTATGCTCCGATGTATGTGGCAGAACTGTAGAAAAAGAGAGAGGAGGGGGCAGTGCTACAACCATGGATCACTTTCACCAGTTTGCATTTCTGCAGACTCAAGGCTATTCAGAAATAAGGATATTGGCAATTATAGGCAATTAGGTGCAGGAACAATAGAAATTAAAGTCTCACAACAGGTGCAATTTGTCCCTATGCTAATTTAAATGCAAATTTTTGTTTGACAGTAGTGTATATTGAACAAACAGTAATGAATCTAATAAATTTAAACTTAACAAAGCAATTTAATTGTATAGCCTTCAAAGCCTGTGTGCAATTTCTGCAACTAGAAGTAAATAAACTTACCCTAAATTAATAGGAGGGTGAACAAGCTCATCCCATAACATGACATGTCTTCTCTTCTGTTATTGGCTGGAAATTCCATCTTATAATGTTTTATTTAAGGTATGGTACATATTTTGCCCCCTGTTTTCCCTAAATTGATTGCTTATAAAGCTGAACTCCATAAAACAGCTAAATACACATTTAAAATACATATATTTAATCTACTTAAAGTTACACCTTTTATTTCCATTTACAATGTACTGTTTTTTTCTAAGCTGACTGCAATGTTAAAAACTGTTAAAGTGATTGCAAAGTCTTGTTTTGTTCTATAAAAATAACAAACATATTACACTTACCTGCTCTGTGCAGTGGATTTGCACAGAGCAACCCGGATCCTCCTCTTCTCGGGTCCCTGTTCTGTGCTCCTGGCCCCTCACTCCTGTCGAGTGCCACAACAGCAAGCAGCTTGCTATGGGGGCACCCGAGTCGAGTCACAGCTCTGTGTGTCCATTCAGATACAGAGCCGTGCCCCCCCCTCTCTCTCCTCATTGGCTAACTGACTTTGATTGACATTACCATTGGTTCCCACTGCTGTCTCTCAGAAGGGATAGTCTCAGATGTCCAAGACACTTGTGGACATCGCTGGACAGAGATGGAGCTTGGGTAAGTATTAGGGGGGATGAGGGGGGCTGCTGCACACAGAAGACTTTTTAACCTAATGCATAGAATGTATTAAGATAAAAAACCTTCTGCCTTTACAACACCTTTAATTATTGCATGTAGGGGCTAAAAATATGCAAGTTACATGCTAGGAGATGAACAGGGAAGTCCAGAATGGAAAAAGATTGGGGGTCCTAATAGATCCCAGGCTCAGCAATGGCATGCAATGCCAAGCTGCAGGAAACATAGCTAGCAGAATATTAGCATGCATTAAAAAAGGTTGTTTACTCAAGAGATAAGAATATAATTCTATCACTTTACAAAAACTCTGGTCAGGCCACATTTTGAGTATGAAGCCCAGTTCTGGTCACCAGTCCTCACGAAGGATGTGCTGGACCTAGACAGAGTCCAGGGAAGGGAAACAGAGGTAATAAGGGCACTGGAGGACATTGGTTATGATGAACAACTGAAAGCATTAAAAGTATGAAGAAGAGATGCTTCGGAGGAGATACGATAGCAATATACAATTATCTCAATGGTTGTTCTAGCTCAGGGAGAAAACTACAGTATTTAGTCTCAGCACGCTTAAGAAGGCAAAGCGATTTAACCTTAAAATGCGTAGGGCTTTCCTTACTGTCAGAGCAGTAAAGGATGTGGAATTCCCTTCCACAATTTGTGGTGTCAGCGGAAAGTGTTAATAATTTCAAAAACTCTTGATATACATCTTAGCAAATGCAATAAACAGGGATATGGGAATTGGTATTAATATAAACACACCCCCACACAGGATGAACTTTGAGGGACTGGTGTCTTTCTTTAACCTTACTTATGTAACCATTGAATTATGCTCCTATAGCATTTCTTAGCTAGATAAACATGGGGATATTTTTAACACTGAGGTAATATGTATGTAACATAAACATGTCAAAAACATCTATAGAATAATGATATTTCCCAGCTACATACTAGGAGCTGCTTGTGATATTTTTTATTTTCTCAGTGTAGTAGCCTTAGGTAGCTAAAGCAATGAATTTAACCTTTCAACTCTCACGCCTACAAAGTAACACAGATGCTATCTTGCACAAATGATTGTATTTTGTATAGACAAACAATGAAACTTAACTATAAAAAAATCACACATTCAGTATTAGCTTAAAAAAATAATGTTACTGTTTGTCCTATTTAAAATGACACTGAAAATAGGATTTTGGAACAAAACATTGCATGGTTATTTACACATGTAATAAAGGCCTTTTTTCACTTTTTTAATGCAACACCTAAAAAATTACCAAACAAAACAAAACAAAAAAAAAAAAGAAACAGTTTAAATGATATTCATTGTAAAAATATAAATAGAGAAATCAATAAGAAATAGTTAGTAGTTAAGGCGAGAAGTGGAAGAAGGTATTAATGAGGGCACATTGAGTTAAACTAGAAATCAATATGGGGTTAAATAAGAAAAATCATATTTAAAAAAAACTTTTTTCACTTGTTAGGGGGCTTTAATTGATATTATATGCAGATCAAAGCTCATCTCCTAAGAGCCAGCTCATACCACAAAAACGCAGTCCAGATGTGTTCCGGGTGTGTTTCTACATGTGCGTGTTTCGTTGAACTTATATTATTATATTATTATTATGCAGGATTTATATAGTGCCAATAGTTTGTGCAGCGCTTTACAATATGAGGGCAGACAGTGCAGTTACATTACAATTCAATACAGGGGGAATCAGTGGGCCCTGCTTGTTAGAGCTTACAATCTAGGAGATGCATTGCATTGTGTTTTTGATGCGTTTTTTTATGTATTCTAGTGCATTTTTTTCCCTAAAGTTTCATGGCCTACAGCTGCTGGCTTCTTAACAATGATGAGTCACCCCCACTGACAGCAGAATGTATACAAATGAGCCGGCATTAAAAAACAGCATGGGGATTACCCCCAATCCATACCAGGTCCTTTGGGTCTGGTATGGATTTTGAAGGAAACCCCATGCCAAAAAAAAAAAAAAAATGTGTGCCCCCCCCAAAATTTGTGTTGCCTCCCCTATCCTTTTCAGCACATGTACTGATTGGCTCTTCTGTACTGTGTTTACACTCCAGCCCTGCTATACAAGGACTGCAGAGGTTGATATCAAGCCAGATTTAGGTACTTACACTGATTGCATTTAAAAACGACACTTCATGATGTAATAATGATTACAGAGCTGTCTTTTATATCTGTCCACTGTTCAGCTTCTTTATGCATATCCAAAATAGAAAAAATCGCAGACTAATTAAAAAATAAAACTTAAGCAAAAGAAAAAGTGTTAATACCTATAGCAACCAATTTTTTTATCAGACCTGCTGTGATAGAATAAGCTGTGTTATTAAAGGATACGTGCATGTTAGAACACAAAGCACTATAAGCCAATCCTCAGCTTCCACTGAAAAGGTATGCAAAACAGACCTCATATGCTGGCATAGATAACTATAGAATACTTGAATGCATTCTGATTCTCCTATGAACTGGCTGGCCTCTGTATAATTGCACATGTTTTGGTGCCCAACAAAGAGTTTTCTTAGTCAGAACCGTGATCAGTCCATTTGTTTCTGACATGCTGCTGAAAGATGACTAGACATGATACGGCTTGTAGAGGAATCTGCTTTTTTATCTCATATGCTGACCTAGGTGGCTGTATAGTACTTGACTGCATTCATATCCTCCAAAAAACTGTCTAGCTTCTGGCCTTTCCTAGTAAGAACATTGATCAGTCCAATATGATCTCATTATTGTCTTTGACAGCTAAAAGAGGACCCCTTTCATGATTAGGCTTATAGAGGTATCTAATTATTTCACCTCAATGCTGACATAAGTAAGTGGCTATACAATACTTGACTGCATTCTAATCCTAAGAACTGGCTGACCTCTGTATAATTGCAAATACTTTGTTGCCCACCACAGAGGAATTTTCTCATTCAGAACAGTGAATAGTCCAGTGTGATCTCATTATAATCTCAGACAAGCTGCTGAAAGAGGGCCAGTCATAATTAGGCTCATACAGGAATCTGCTTTTTTCACCTTCCTGACTCATTCAAACTTGCGGCCAACTACCTCCCACCTAAAAAAAGGGCATGCAGCTCCTTAGGACTCTATACATGACACAGATGTGATGCTTTGCTCTGTGGCCACATACCATTATTGGTGGGTGTCACTGAACATAAGCCATTTAAGTGTATGGGGCCAAGCCACAACCATAACCACAACATATTGCCTCCTCACCACCTGCCAAATACCCCCTGGAAAGCTATCCCTGCAGATAGACTTTCAGAGGGGTGGCATGGGCTGGCCCTCTGCTTTAGTACAGGTATCTCCTATAGTTCTAGTGTGATAAGTTTATTTGAAGCAAGGTTGGCCTCAGGTTTCAGCAGGGTTTATTGCTAAAGAACAACTCATAGAGCATAGTGTTTGGAACATGACATAGGATCTGACCAACACAAGCACGTAGCTTTCATTGTTATCTTCACCCTTTCTAAACCCCTTTGAAACTTTTGTACATGTTAGCCTAATGCAGAGCCCTAAAGAAAAGGATGTCCCCCAAAGAGGGACTCCCTCAAAGAGGGAGTTGGATGTTTTATTCTCATGCATGGTTATATATAAAACTCTTCATAACCAAAAAACTTCTGACTTCATGCTACAGATCTCTTACCCACCATTAGACAAGGAGCGGGGAAGTATTTTAAATACTTAAATACTTAACAATAAGTTGTTTTCTTTACATGTACTCTAAATACGACAGACCTTTTGTCACTGTCATTATAATGAGTATTGCATTTGTCATAATAATTATGTGCGTGCTCTGTAAAACAAAACCGATAGGCTATATAAACAGAAACATATGTAGACAAATATGGAAATATTTATACATTCAAAACAACTTGCTAAAGTGCATTATATTATTTCAATTCAGATGACATTTGATATCTGAAAATATGATTTGCTTTGCCTGGGCATGAGTCATTTATTATGACAGGTATCTAGAACTGTATGTTATAAGGAAAGTGTCAAAACTGCAGTTGTTATACACAAACAGAGAGGATATCCGTGGTGTGCTTGAACAGAAATATTTTATGTTGATTAATACTTCCAGGAATAAACAATCCTAGAGAAAAAAAAGTAGGAAAAAACCTACCTTATATGAAAGAGCACCAAATATCATTCACAGCTATTATGTAAAATCAGCCATAGTGATTCAGTGGTGGAGGCTAAACATTTTTTGGGGGCCGGCAAACAAACTCCAGGTCAGCACTCGTCCCTCCAGTGGTAACTGCGCCGCGGCTTCCCCAGCTTCTCCTCTTGGCTAACCTGGTCTTCTTTAGATCCGCCTCCTGTCCTGATCGACAGGGAGAAGAAGCCAGAAACCAATAGTGAATATTGATTCACTAGTATCACAAGTGGGAGGGTTTGGGGCGCAGTGCTCTGCACCCCAAGCACAGCCTTTTTCAAGCCCATTCGAGCATCAGGCTCTAATCATGTGCTTGAAAAAAAAGACAGGCCTCATAAAAAGGCATTAGCCTGTCATGCAAATTAGGGGGGCAACGCCCCTACACCCCTCATGCACCAGCCGCCACTGCTGTTCAGACTATGGGGTCAATTCACTAAGAGTTAAATAATGGCAAATAAAATGTGGTAAAGTACAGCATGTGGTAATTCAGTTGCAAAAGTTCAATTCACTAAGAATTTACCGTTAAATACCGAATGCGGTATTTGTTCGATTTAGTGGTAATTACCGCATTAGTTAATGTGGTAATTTACTGCATTGAGCTGGCTGCCAAGGAGTGGACTGGGCAGCTGGCCGTCGCATCCTTAACAACCGATGACTCATCAGCTATCAGCGGGTCTCCCGCAGACAGCTGAATGTAAAGAAAAATAGCCAACATTAGAAATGTTGAAAAAAAATGGCCAATTTTTTCTTTAAAAAACAGTGTGGGGTCACCCAAAAATCCATACCAGACCCTTATCCAAGCATGCAGCCCAGCAGCTCAGGAAAGGGTGGGGGCAAGCGAGCGCCCCCCCCTCCTGAACCATATCAGGCCACATGCCCTCAGGCTCTGCCCCCTACCCCAAACCACCATGTCCTCATGTTGATGGGGACAAATTGCCTCATCCCCACAACCCTGGCCAGTGTGGATCTGTGGGCAGGAGGCTTATCAGAATCTGGAAGCTCCCTTTAAGAAGGGGGACCCCAGATCCTATCCCCCTCCTATGTGAAAGAGTATTGGGTACAAGTACTCCTACCCATTCACAAAAAAGTGTTACAAAGTAAAAAAAAACACAGAGACAATGCAAAACACGATGCCCGCACACTGCTGGAACCCGGAAAAAAAAGAGCTTTGCTCCCGAGGACAGCTGGCCATTGACTGCCTCCCTCACTGTTTGACAATTCTTATATAAGTAATGGGCTGGGCCACCTGGTTGTTGTCACCTGGGGTCCCGCCCCCTCATGACATCACAAACTGGTGCATGCTGTGTCAGTGATGTCACAAGGGGTGATGTCACCCCTTATCTATATAAGAACTGTCAAACGGTGAAGGAGGCATTTTGCGGCCAGCTGTCCCCATGAACAGAGCTCTTTGTTTTTTCAGGTTCCAGTGGTGCGCGGGCATTGTGATTGATCATGGATTTACATTGAGGGACACTATTTTTTTATTTTTTGATAAAGGACTTATCAAAAATTGTCTCTGTGTTTTTTTTTACTTTGTAACACTTTTTTTGTGAATGGGTACTTTTACCCAATACTCATTCATATAGGGGGGGGCGGTATCTGGGGGCCCGATTCTTAAAGGGGGCTTCCAGATTCGGATAAGCCCCCTGCCCACAGACCCCCACAACCACCAGCCAGGATTGTGGGGATGAGGCCTTTGTACCCTTCAACATGGGGACAAGGTGCCCCAAAGCACTCACCCCCCATGTTGAGGGCATGTGGCCTGGTATGGTTCAGGAGGGGGGGCACTCTCTCATCCCCCCCTTTCCTGACCTGCTGGGCTGCATGCTCGGATAAGGAAAAACAGGGAGGCGCCGACCTGAGTGTAGTATTAAAATGAGGACTTTAATAGCATATGAATAAAAACACTTACAAGATAATGGAAGATACATGCTCATCAAGGTAAAGTGCAGTCCTGGCATTCCACATGGCTCTGTGGGTCCCACCTCTGTTCCGGATAGCTGGAAAGGATTTGGCAGCTGGCTGGAATGGATCACAGTGTTTCTCAAGGAACCAGGAGCCAGGAAGCTCCACGCTGACCAGCATGGATCAAGAGACAGGAAGTGACATCACCGGCGTCTGATTGGACCTGGGCAGGGCTGGAACCTTTTCAATAAGGGCTGCAATGTGAAAAGCAAGGGTGACGCACTCAGAGCTATCTGCTCCTTCTTCTGGCCTTCTAGAGAAGGGAATGCTTAAGACAAATCCACCATAAAAAAACAGCAAAGGAGTTGATTGTCCATAGAGTTATCAGTTAGAAAGAACATACAGTTTCCTAACTCAACTTAATATTTCACTATGACGTTTACCAGCTTTCATATGCCTTGCCTGCAACAGCTTCCAATACACTGACACTATGGTTGCTCTATGCCATCCTTTTATAATGAAGTGACTGACACATACCAAAGCATTATTATTCTAAGTCAGATGACCTTGGTTCAAAAGCTATTGCACTGCGCTATGGTTACAAAGAATTCAGCTTAGTGAAGTTCACCATAAATGTGCAGAGTTCCTGAACCCTGGGAGTGCAGGATGTGCTTTGAGCCCATGGTAGTTTTGAATCTAAACCTCATCCCTAGCAGAACAGTAACTACTAAAGGTTTAAAATGTAGAGGGGCTTTTTTTTTTTTTTTTTTTTACATTTTAATGCTTTTCACTTTAAAATAAATCCTGTTTGCTTCATCTTTGCTACAGTTTCCACCATGTGGATCTTCTCAGTGTATGAATGGTATCGTATGGGAAGCATATGTAAAACACATGTAATATATCAAAAGCATACTGCAAAACATGAAAAATGCTGACATTTTAATAGCCTTTAAATCATATATAAAAATCACTAATGTTTTTTTTTTGTAATTCCTGTTCACGGCTGCCGCATTCCAATATGGGGTCAGGAATATTACCATTACTTAGCAGCTACATTTTGTAAATGTTTTTGCTCAAGAATATTTGGGTGTGAAAATAACAGTTAGACCGATAATTTTTCTTTTTAAGGTGGTGTAAGAAAATAATTTTATGGAAACTATAGAGTTCTAGGAGACTAATATGTATTTTATTTTTAACTTCCTGCCCATCAAGAGTAGCAGTCAGAGAGTTAGAACAAACAATTTATGACTGACAGGGGCACATACAATGGTCAGCTTTTATTGATTTATGTAAAAACTAATGGCAGTCCACACAGGCACCACCCCCTCACCCCTCATCCCTGCCACCGCCCCCCATCCAGGCCCCTTTCAGGATGCCGGGTGCATGGATTCCTATGGTGGGGAGGTTTTTTTTTGAAGCACGTGATTAGAGCCAGAGGCTCTAATAGGCTTTAAAATAGGGTTGTCTCTCTCTGTGCTCCGATCACATTTAATTGTGTGACCATAGCAATTCATTTTTGCCATTTTCACATTACTGTTCCTCCTCGCTAGTCAGGAACAAGGTCTGTGAAACCTTTTTCCCAATTGGCCAAAGCGCCAGGCGATTCTATTGGATGCCTGGCGCTTTGAAGAACAAAGAGGAGATGCCGACACTGGAGAACACCGGAGCTGCTGCCACCGGGAAGAGGAGGAGAGGAGACCACAACCCCAGCCCTAGATCAGGTAGGTGCTGCACTGTTGGTTGCCCGATGGGTGAGGGGGCTTTCTCTGTCCCCCGCAGTAGGCCGGGTGGGGGGGTTGGAAGATAGTCATTCATGTATTATGGCTAGGTAGTGTGTTGGCAATCCTTGGCATCAAGAAACTATGAAACTCAACTCCACTTCTACATTCAATACTGATGTCTCTTGTCGCAGACTGCAGTGTTTCTTGGTAAGTTATGAACCATTTTGATAGCAAACAAAGGGTTTCCCATGTAAAGTTGCAACGATAGTACTATAGGAATAATACTATACAAAATAGTTCCCCAGCACTTCCTGGTTCCATGTTGCCTAGGTACCCTATCTGTGTACTGAGCTATATACCCTATCTGAATATTTAGTGAGCTATATACCCTATCTGTATACTTAGTGAGCTATAAACCCTATCTGTATACTGAGCTTTATACCCTATCTGTATACTGAGACTATATACGCTATCTGTATACTGAGCTGCATACCCTATCTGTATACTGAGCTATATACCATATCTGTATACTTACTGAGCTATATACCATATCTGTATATTGAGCTATATACCCTATCTGTATACTCAGCTATATACCCTATCTGTATACTGAGACTATATATGCTATCTGTATACTGAGCTATATACCCTATCTGTATACTGAGCTATATACCCTATCTGTAATGCTGAGCTATATACCATGATCTGTAATACTGAGCTATATACCTTATCTGTATGCTGAGTTATACACCCTATTCGTATGCTGAGCTATATACCCTATCTGTAATGTTGAGCCATATACCCTATCCATATGCTGAGACTATATACCCTGATCTGTGAGGTTGAGCTGTATACTCTGTCCTGTGAAGCTGGGGCTGTATACTCTGTCCTGTGATGCTGGGACTGTATACTCTGGCCTGTGATGCTGAGTTGTATACTTTTTCCTGTGATGCTGGGGCTGTATACTCTGTTCTGTGATGCTGGGGCTGTATACTCTGTCCTGTGATGCTGGGGCTGTATACTCCTGTCCTGTGATTCTGGGGCTGTATACCACTGTACTGTGATTCTGGGGCTGTATACTCTGTACTGTTGTGCTGGCTGTATACTCTGTCCTGTGATTCTGAGCTGTATGCTCTGTCCTGTGATGCTGGGGCTGTATACTTTGTCCTGGGATTCTGGGGCTGTATACTCTGTCCTGTGATGCTGGGGCTGTATACTCCTGTACTGGGATTCTGGGGCTGTATACTCCTGTCCTGTGATTCTGGGTCTGTATACTCTGTCCTGTGATGCTGGGGCTCTATACTCTGTCCTGTGATGCTGGGGCTGTATACTCCTTTCCTGTAATGCTGGGGCTGTATACTCTGCCCTGTGATGCTGGGGCTGTATACTCTGTCCTGTGATGCTGAGCTGTATACTCCTGATACTATGGGTGGAAGCAAGTGGAATACAGGTGACAAAGTGGATGGATTCTATAAGGGATGGGGCTTGTGAGAAGTGGGATCGGTTAAAAAGGAAGGGCGGGGCCTGGTGCCCCCCCACATCCTAAAACTTCCTAGCTGCCACTGGTAAAAACAACTGTTGCTATAATTGCTAAAATGAGAAGTACAGTAAAAACTTGATATCTGAAATAACAGCGCTGGCCTAAGATATACCAGTATATCCAAACAGAGATAAATTTAGATAGATTTATATGTGTCATCATAAGTGATTTATATTGCTGACTAGTGCTGTTAAAACCATATGCATAAAGTGCTATTAGTGTCAAATCAATACATATGCCATACAAAAAGTGCTGTTATGACAAAAAAGTGAACAATGTGCATTATCATACATAAAGTCTCTTATATTCAAATAAAGTGCTTTGTGCTCTTGTGTTCAATTGATAGGTGACTTTGTTGTGTCCATTCCAAGGGTATATCTCACTCACCAGAGTTGTTGGACCCACTTACCATATGGCAAATTGGGTCAAATAGGCTTATAGGTCACTTGGGGGGACCTCTCTCACTGGCATGATATTCTGCTGTCTTCTTTAAATAGGATGGTGTCCAAATGATGGCTCCGTCAGTGGGGGTTAAACCAGATGTGTGAGGGAAAAGAAACTCTTCATAGGGTGATATTGTTTACCAATTTTATTTGCACATAGATAAACTCATTAAAATCACTAAAAATGTACTTTAAAAAGCTTTAAAAAATGGACCCATGCAAGGCGTTTATGTCCCGGTCCCATATGCAGCTGATGGGAACTACCTGCCATCTCCAGTTGGTATTCCTCCCTGCGGGCTCTGAGGAGCATGTGTAGGGCGTTAGCTTGACACGTTTCGTCATATGTGTGTGACGTTATCAAAGGCAAAAACTTGTTTGGCTGTACTCCTCCTATGGATCACAGGAGTGCAGTTTTTTCTGGACTCCTTTGGCCCATTTTCATTTTCATTTTCAGCAGACAGTGGGCTAAAGTCCGCTGTATTCTGTCATCACAGAGTGGGTCCAGGCTCGGGCAACATTGTGACAATGGAGTCGGGATCTGCCCACATGCCTGGACCAGCACTCGGTTCAGCCGCTGAGAGGCTGAGCCAGACGCTCCCACCCCCTCCACAGCCCAGCACTCCAGTGAGCGAGGAGGGGGGCAAAGCAGAGAGCTCTCTGCTCCTGGAGCCTGGAGAACCAAGCGATCAGTGTTGTTAGATTGCTCTGTTCTCAATGTTAGAACCAGCGGGGGACAGATGCAGCATCGGAATGATGCTGCATCCATCTAGGTAAGTATGATTCTGAGAAAAAAATCCCATAAATCTCTTGTTAGCTGGAGTTCAATGTGCTTCTATAGCTAGCACAACCCTCTCCCTAGTCTGACAATGCTGCTTCTTAGGGCTCTGTTGCTCATAGAATAACCCTAAATCTGGGCATAGAAGGATCAGTGTGTCAGCCAGTAGAGCAGGGACTGGTCAAAATTCAATCCACTTATGGCTGGCCCTGTTCAAGAGCAGTCAATCTGCTGATCAACTGCTCATGAAGGGGTTTGCTGGAAAAGTTTAATTTGAAAAGCACTGCAGCCAATAGGCTGCAGTGCTGATCAGTGTATTCTGACAGCGGAGGAGTCCAGTTGACTCTTCCACTGTAAGAATACAGTGGCACAGCTTGGAGGACTCCCACGTCTGCTTCAAATGTGCAGATTGTTTTTTTTTTCACCTGCTGACTGACCGAAAAAACTGAGCCACGAAGATCAGCTTAAAGCAGGAATTGTGTTACAGGCCAGATCAGCAGTGAAAACAAAAGCCGAAAATAAAAAAGAAATCAGCTACCAGACATTTACGCATTGACAAGCTACAATATATTACACTTTTGTCTTTGAGTTTACTAATTTAACAGCTGTCAGCCACAACAGGAGGACATTATTTTTCCTTATTCTGTGTAAGATTGCAGCATGGGAAGCAGAATAATGAATAAATATGGTTGTCACATTAATATATAATTAGATATACACAGACTTACCATACAGAAATTACATGTTGTATATACAATAAGTGGTTATGTTTTGCAGCATAGCTAAAAAGATTTAGTTTCAATGATTTTTATTGAAGAACAGTCTTGTAACAGCAATACAGTAGTACAGCAATATATTCCAATAAAGCATGAGACAGGATATGATGAATAGGTAGATCGTGCTATTGTACCATACACAGATTATCACAAACATATTGCTAAATCTCTTCATAGTTACAAAGTAGAGGAGAGGTAGGTGTGCCCTGTAATGCTACGTAATCCATACCTCCTATAAGAGGGTGTGTTGCTCTGCTTCCCCAGCCACCCCGAATGGGAACAAACTGTGGCATGAAGAGCAGAGCCGACTAAACCTAATCACCCTACTTTCCCCTAGTAGTGTAGAATAGGGGGCCTCGCAATAAGTCAGAGTATTTAACAATAGGGTCTCTATATTGATACACAGAACTATAACATCATAGCAACAAAGACACTTGAGATTACCTATAAGCTTTCGTTATTGGAGTTTCTACTCTAGTGTGTGGTATATGAACTGTATTAGATATGCCGGAGCGCGGTGGCAGCTGAAAGGGTAGCTAAGTTGTTTCAAACCGGCTTATGTTGTGGTGGTGGTTTGGTGGTTTGAGAGTGAACGAAGAGAAAGTGAATAGAATAGTGTGAAGGAAGAGGAGATAGAGACGCAAATGGGAGGAGATAGATAGAAATAGAGAGATAAAGAGTATAGATCCAGGCGATCAAGCGAAGACAGTCCAGCTTTGCTCATTCATAGATTTGTACAGTTAGGGTTCGTTAACCATGTTTTCCAGTCTCTTCTAAACT
>BLSH010480204.1:508342-519015 GCA_018402905.1 Glandirana rugosa
CAAACGACTAGTGGTTCGGACGCAAAATAGTCCGATAAAAAAATGTGGAGTCCAAAGAATTGTGGACATACAGAGAGCATAGAAACTGAAAGAGAGAAGGTCAGGTCCGTTGGTTCTTCTTCGATGCGGTACGTTAGTTTGTTGACTTATGGAGTTTTAGTCGGCTCGATGCTTTGTTGAGAGGTACCGATGTCCAGTTCGTATATGTCCATACCCGAATAGAGGATATATTTGGGATGTTGAGAAAGAGGTCGGTTATGGTATCTGACGCTTATCAGTACTAAGGTACGCCGATTTTTATTATAGATATTTGAGTTTCCCGCGTAAATATAACATCCGCATTGTGCAGTTTAGCTTCCTTCAGTAGGGCATGTCTCTTGTAGGGGCTGTTTAAGCCCTTTGAGTTTATAGATATTATTTTTAGCCGCATGGAATCATGACTATTCGCAGTCTATGGTATTGGCTGGAGAAAGAGTTGTAGGGTTTATATAGGAGATAAGCCCATACCTGTATATGCTTGACCTGTAGCCATGGAGAGTTGTTTCGTAGCTCGGCTGATTTTGAGGTATTCAGTTGTTTGATTGCATGGCGTAGCTTCTTCTTGGTTGCCTGGACTGGAAGAGAGAAAGTCAAAGATACGAGAGACATACAGGTGTTAAGAAACCTGAGGTGTAAAAAAATAGCCTGATAAAACGCAGGCTTGGTGATCAGCAAACCTGCTGAGTTACGACTGGGGGCAGAGAACAGCTCCCTACCAACTGGTAGAGAATGGGTAGTAGAGGGTGTGAAAATCATGGATTGGAGCTCCAGGCCTCGCATAACTTTCCAAGTAATAATGGGAGGATGCTGTAGTATTAATGATAGATTATGACCATTCCCGTTGTAGAGGCTCTATATTGGAGGAATTCTGATGTTGCATGTCTTGGGGTATCAGTTGCCACTCTTTGAATAATTGGATGCCTTTCTCTACACTGTAGATTGGATGTTTTTTCCCATTCCATGACACCAATAGTTTGGTTGGAAAACCCCATTGGTATATGATTTTGTTGTTTCTGAGGATTTTTGTCAGAGGTTGTAATTTTTTCCTATTGAGTGCCGTTTGCTGGGATATGTCAGAGAATAGGGAGATGTTGTGAAATTCATCTGAGACGACAGGGTTCTGTTTGGCAGCCGCCATGACCCGTTCTTTGGCGTGGAAATAGTGGATTCTAGCGAGAGTATCTCTCGGCGCTGTATCCGGGAGGAATTTAGGTTTGGGGATGCGGTGGGCTCTATCCACACACAGTTCAATGTCACTAAGGTTAGGCACTAGTTCTTTCATTAGTCGTTGCACGAAATTTGTTAAGTCATTGGGCTGGACAGATTCTGGTATTCCCCTAAATTTGATGTTGTTTCTTCTTGTGCGGTCCTCTAAATCTGCCAATTTATTTTGTAGTCTTTGTATTTCATTTTCCTGCTCAGTGAATGCGTCTACTAAGTCGTTGTGGGCCGCATACATATCCGCCATCTTGGATTCTAAATGATGAATTTTCTCCTCATGAATCTGTACCGTATCATGCAGGGGGTTTATCATGTCTGAGAGGTCTTTAAACAGTGTATTCCTTAGGGAGAGGAGCATATTTTTCATTGTATGCTCAGAGACCGCTTGGTCTGAGGTTGGATATGTCTCTATGGAGATGCTGTGCTGAAGCGCCTGCGAGTGGGCCTGAGGTGCTGCGGCCTGCATCTCCTGTAGCGGAGCGTCTCCCTCCCTTCTCGGCTTAGCTTTTACTGGGCTGCGGGAGGAGGGGGAAAGGGGGGGAGAAGCATCATGCTGATCTCCCGCTTGAGCCGCCTCATATAGTCTCCCTGGTGAGGGCGGATGGCCTCCGTGATTGTGGCCGTTCGTTCCCCCCATGCTGTTCCCGGCGCCATGTTGCCTACCTTGTTGTGGCGTCGCTGGGTAGAAGTCTGTAAGCCGTTGCGGCTGTTTGTACTGCTTCCTCCTTTTGCTCATCTCGTTGCCGAGTCTCTCTTGAGTGCCCGGGCTGGTTTTTGTGGTTCTGGTAGGTCTCCTCTGTGATGATAATTGTTGCTTTAGCTGCGAGAACGCCGGAGCTCCTAGGCTAAGCGGCCATCTTCCTCGCCGGCCGGACACGCCCCCCTAGCTAAAAAGATTTAAAAGACTATACAATTTCTTTAAAGTGGCTTTTGAAGGTTGCACATCACTGCACAGGGCCTGTTTCCTAATGGTGACAACAGCAGAAAACACCTGCACAATGAGTGTTGACTCAACCGTTTATAGTATTCACTGAAAGCACATGTGGCAGTATAACAATGTGGGAAAGCAATTGGGAAACAGGGACACAGCTTTGTCACTCTTTAATATGAAGGTCCAGAAACTGTTATAATAGGCGCTATATAAATCCTGTATAATAATAATAGTTATCTTCATGACAGATCATCAAGATCATGTTCTTTTATTAAAAGGTGTTGCTAAAAAAAAATTATTAATTGCTTTAGCTCATTATCTATTGATGTAGCTTAAAGTAAACCTGTGCCCAGATAATGCAGACTATAGTACTTATATTTTCAAAACAAGCAGTAAAAGCACTTTGAAACAAAATCTCATTCATCTCAGAGTCTATAAGCATTGTGAGAAAATTACCTCTCAAAGTTCACATCACAGGCAGTGGATTTTCCTTCAATGTAAAAAATGTCTTGTTTTAAAGCTTTTCTACTATTTGTTAGTGTTATTAAACCCAAACATGAAAAAAAAAACATAATGCTGCAGACTCCAGTACTTACAATCTTTGCTGCATGGTTTTTGTTTTAAGCCTCCGTTTGGTTTGCAATCTGCCTCTCAAAATGATCTTCTCCCCGGTCTCTGTTCTCCTTACAGGATCCCATGGACCCACCTTTGTAGGCATCAGTGGTGGTCCATCCATTAGAGGCGCATGAGACGCCGCCCACCCCCCATTCATGCATCCAGCCCCCTAATCTACATGCAGGGCGCCAGACACATGGATCCCAATGGGTTTTTTTTTGAAGCACGTGATTAGATCCAGTGACTATAATAGGCTTTAAAATAGGGTGGGCTTGGGGCGCAGAGCACCGTGCCCTGAGCCCACCCAGTTGGGTGAAAATAGCAAATGAATATTCGCTATTGCCATACTGATTCTCCTCCCAGCCAATCAGGAAGTGGGTCCTGAGACCCATCACCCGGTTGACTATAAGGACAGGCGATCCTAATAACCGCCTAGGAGGAGGATGGAGGAGACGCACGGCCACCTTGAGGAAACACACGAGAAGCCTCTGCCAGTTGGGAAGCGATGCTCGCTTGATGGGGTAAGTGTGCGGCTGACTGACCGACAGGGGGGTGCGATTGACCTGACCGACCCACGGGGAGGGGGTGTGGGTGACCCGACCGACCCAGGGGGGGTGGCTGTGGGTGCATTGTTAGTCCCCCCCAGAAAAAAACACCAGACGCCACTGGTATGCATGCTCATGGCTGACACCTACATGCATTAAGAGAAAGAGATAACTGGGAAGCAAACCACTCCTCTGCTCCCCCTCCTTCCTGTATCTGAGCTGTTCCTTATGAACTCTCTATGCAGAAGTTTGGGGAAGTAATGCTCTGTGGTTTGATAAAAACCTAAAGTGAAATATTTGCTATGTCATGTATCACAACTTGCTTAGAGTACATTTATGGAAAAAAAGCTGAGCATTTAACACTACTTTAAGAATATGTAAATGGTTGAAAGCAATATTAAACCTAAAAACAAATATTTAATATATTGCCACATACTAATCCATAGATGTGGTGGTTACTTCAGTTTTCTTTCTTAATGCTTTTTATTTCTTCATTTAAACCTGGTGATCTGGCCAGTAACACACCTCCTGTCTGAGGGTGTCTCCACTCTGGAGAGAGGAGCAACAGAGACACCTTTGGACAGTAGTATTGCTAATCTGGGGAGAGTATAGTGTTAAATGCATTAGCAGAATAAGATGGACTTGACTACCAAATTGAAGATGAACTACAGCTAGCACTTTTTAAACAGTTAGCTACAGCAACAGTTTATTTTTCATTTTGGTGTAAAGATTTTACATACATTGATAAAAGCTGACTACTGTAAGCAACCCTGTCAGTGGTAAATGGTTTGTCTCAACATTCTAACTGTGACTTTTACTGGACAGCTTGACCTGCCAAAAGAAGTTGAAAAATCACAGGCTTAGGCAGAGTTTACACTTGCTAAAAAATACTAACTGACTAACACAAATCAACACACCTATAGCATTAGCATTTCTTTTTTTCCACCTTACTTGTAGAATATTCCACCTTCTACCTCACTGATATATGATCAAAGATTGTCAAACGCACTGTAAATGCTACAGGTGTGTTACCATAGACTGGAATGAAAGGAGTTGACAAGCTTCAACTCCTCCCAAAGATTTGACATATAGGGGTTGATTTACTAAAGTAAAATAGACTGTGCAATTTGCACTCATTTCCCTCAGAAATTAGTGAATGTGGTAAAGCTTTGCTGATTTCCATCATCCAATCATGTGCAAGCAAAAATGCTGTTTTTTTTCTATTTTCCTTGCACCTGATTGGGTATTCTTTACAAATTGAAGCTTCGCCACATTCACTTAGGTCAACTGCACTTGCAAAGTGCACAGGCTATTTGCCTTTAAATCAGCCTCTATATGTCAAATCTTTGGGAGTAGTTGAAGCTTTGCAACTCCATCCATTCAAGTCACAGAGATTCGAAGTGACACAAACAGTATATTTTTTTCAAATGTGAATAGCTCTGTCCTCTGTCCATTATACTCATTGAAGGCCGCTTCAGTAGCATTCAAAGAATGGCAAAAATGCCTCTCCAACACCTGTTTCTAATGCCAGTGTGAACAGGGCCCAGTTGGCTAGATCAGCAGGTGAAAATAAGGGAAAAAAGTCTCAAAAAGAAAAATAATGCAACCCCCACATCCAAGATATCCAAGATATGAGAAGCTGTGATTTCAGGCTGGGTTCACACATGTCTGGCTGCGATTTTCGGTTTTGTTTATTGGTTCAGGTGGGATTCAGGTGCAAATTTTTGCTTGAATATGCACCTAAACTGGACCCAAAAGGGCACAGGACCCTTTTTAGAAATGGACCGCAGCTGTCCCGGTGTGTACCCGCTCCATTGAAAACAGGTTAAATTCACATGTTATGTTATTTAACTATCAGATGTGGTTAAAAACGCATCCGTTTCACATATATGTGAACCAAGCCAAATCCATTTTTTTTTGCATTTAATAACACCTTAACCCTTTCACTGCCAGAGCCGGTTCTGAGTTTTTGGCACACATGCTTAAAAATCATTTTAGGCCTGAAGATTACACAAACCCCCCAACCACTATATATTTTGTGAAAGCAGACACCCTAGAGAATAAAATAGTGGTAGTTTCAAATTTTTACGTCACATGATATTACCGCAGAGGTCTAGGAAATGCAAAATTTCAGTAAAAAACACACTAACGTGAATTGTAGGTCAAATAAACACAATAAATTACCCAAATTTTTGGTAAAATATCAAAGACGAGGTTGCGCCGAGTAAATAAATACCCAACATTCCAAACCTTAAATTTTTGTGCACCCCGTGAAATGGCATCAAACTTCAGTACTCTATATTTTCTATAGGTGACGCTTCAGAAGACCCCTATAGGTACGCATATGCGGCGATATGTAACATGTGTATCACAATCGTCATTTTCACGAGTAGGCATTTGTGTTCGTGTATGTGTATGTGGGGGTGGGGGGGCTCAGATTTTTTTGGTCTAAAAGACCCTGCATGTCTCTCCTGTACTCCACTGAATGTTTTGCAATGCAGATCGCATTGCAAAACATCCGTTCCCGGCAAAGCGAGCCGGGAACACCGAGAACGTGACCCGGAAGTGATGTCAGAGACATCGCTTTCCGAGTCAATACAAGAAGGGAGGGAGAGTGGATGTGTATCCACTCTTCTCCTTCCCCTCCAGCCACCAACACCTGCCATGGACATCCCGGGCCCACCGATGGGCAAGCGGAGCCCGGTAAGCATGGCGGAAGTGCGCTCGCGCAGGGGGGGCGCCGTTACCGGGGGTCTGTGAGAGCGATCGGACAGCAGCGGTGCCATCTGACAACTCTCCTCTGACAGGCAGGAGGCTGCCCATCAGTTGCACACACAATCCCAGTGGCTGCAGCCGCTGGATTGTATGTAATACTCCCCGCCGTTAGGTCCGTATGACTTACAGACCTGGCGGCGAAAGGGTTACTGTCCACTTAAATAAAATGGGGAAATGTAGAAATTTAATGTAAAGCTTTTCTGGGCCTCAATGGGGCTACTATTGCTGATCCCCTTCTGTCATGGGCCTCTGATTCCACTTGTATTGAATGGGATTGTAATTGTCCTGTCTGCCTTCATTTTGTAAAGCGCGGTACAAACTGTTTACCTAAATAAATCCTGAATAATAATAATAATTAAAATATTAGTAATAATAAAAAATAAAAATAAAAAAAAAATGTAGAAAAGAAAGCCTCAAAGGGAAAGTTGCATCTTTAAAAATAAGTCACATTGACTGTCTAACATTTCTATGCTGTCCCATTCCCATTCAAAACGGCAGTAAACTAAAACCACAAATGGGGGAAAATAGATTACTTCAAAAAGCACTTGTCCATTTAGCCTAAAAACTAACCTATATAGTGTAAAGTCATAAACTATTTTCTCTATATTAAAATCAAGCCCTTGAATGTATTACTTCTTAGCTTAAGTCAACATCATGACAATGACCTTTTATGTAAATGTCACAGCAAGCGTACAATATACTGAAATATAGAAAGCAATTTGTATCTGTTTTGCCGTACACTCAATAACAAGTATTGTGTTTTATGTACTATTATTTATTTTGTGCTGGATGGGCAATTAGTTTTTGTGAGGCCAGCATTTAATTTGCCACAATTGAGACTGTCCTGTAGAGAGCACAATGTAGTGCATGTTTGTTTTATGCCTTTATTATGCTTAAGTGGTGTTGCTGTAGATTGCAAGTTCTCCAGTGGTAGGGGTTGAAAGATATTGCTTTCTCTATGTAGCACATGAAAAGAAACTACTGTATTCCTGACTTTGTGTCGGTTCCTTTGTTCTAATACATCAAGAGTACTTTTAAAAACAATGGAAGCTTTATTTATTTTAGACCTCTAGTGAAAAACAACAGATAAGTAAAGAAAGTTTATAATACACTATTATATTTGTGGTTTTCTGAAAATCATAATGGGAAGCTGTAAACATTATGATGTACCCACCGGGTTGCTTTTCCAATAAAAGAGCTTACAATTTAGATTTGACTCATCAAAGTGGATTGGTGTATTAAAGTTTAAGATGCATAAGTATATGGTAGACACCGCTTATCCTAAAGCAGAAGTTAACCGCTCAAGAAAGTTGTGCCCCCAGGGGACTTGGCCATAAAGTGCACATTTCCTGAGCATATTTGCACATTATGGTACACCTACCTTGTGAATGACCTTCTCCAGTGGTGCCACATTTGCTATCCCCCCCTCTTCAGTGGTGCATTCCTCTTCACCCAGTCTTCGGGTGTCAGAGTCTTTGTTTACAAACTTTTATTTGGTACAAACGAAAGGGAGGTACAAAGATCAAGATTCTGAGGTAGTACATGAGAAAATGGCAAAAATATAAATCCAGTTACTAATTGTTCTACATTCTGTGGTATATTATATCTACACAGTTACATTCAAGTTATCATTGTGGACAATAGGCAAGAGGGGTATTGCATTACAATAAAATATATGAGCGTGGGGGTTAAATCTAATAAAAAAAGTTGTTTGAAGAGGAGAACCAAGGATCCCATTTACTGTTAAATATATGCATAGTATTATATAAGGTGTGAAAAATTCTTTCCACATTCACCATACTGTTTATTCTTTCGCGCAATTGGGGGAGGGGATCTGAGGATTTCCAATTGATTGCTATTAGCCAGTGAATGGAGACACAAATAGAATGTATTAGGCTTTGGTGATTTACAGTTAGGATTTTGTGAGAATAGGATACAATTAGTGAGCTTCAGCTGAATTTCCATTCCTGAGATTTTAGAAGCAAATCTCAATTTTCTTCTAAATCAAATTGCTTCTAAAATCTCAGGGTTTCAGAGTCTTTGGTCCTCTTTATTGGCCTGGCCAAGATGATGTAACACTTGCACATGGGAGTTCATAGATCCTGGCAAACAGTCATGTTGAGTTTTTATATTGAGCTTTGCATGGCAAGGCTCAGTGCACATTCAGAAAAAAACATGCTGACAGGCACATCCTGTTGCTCTGGCAGGGGAAGAAAGGGAAAGTGGATAAAAACAGCAAGAGAGAAGGGTAAGGCAATTAACCTAACCATTGCTTTTAATGGAGAAAACACAGGCTTACATCAAGGACTCATTGACACTTGTGGTTGGGGGGGGCAGCAAAATATGTAATTGAGCACATTTTTACCACTCCCCAACCCCAACTGCCCCCCCCCCCCTTAGGCTACAAAGGCAGCAGGTGTATACCACGGTTGTGATTTTTTTAATTTAATCTTTTCAAGAAAACATAGTTGTTAACAATTGGCGGATGAAGCCGCTTAATGAAACTTCAAACAATGGAGAACGTTTATCTCAGCCAACATGGCAGTTTAAAGGTCAAACATATTGAAATAGAGTCAATTACATGAGTACAAGTACAAGGCACTTATTTAAGAAAACAACATCAGTATTATTATGATTGCATAACACAGAGGTAAAGAAAGGCATAGAATGGATGTTTGGGCATCCTGGAACCTAAGGTGGGTACCAGGAGGTCCACAGTCCCCAGCTGAGTTCAAATGCATGGAAGGATATGGAGTCAAGGATTTTTTGTACAAGTTATGTTGTTGGGTAACATTCACAACCTCTGACGGATTAGGAGCTAGGTCTTGTTTCCAATGCCTGGTGAGAATTAATTTGGCTGATAGTAGTATATTGACAATTATTCCTTGGAATTGGGCGGGGAATTGCTCAATGCCTAGATTAAGTAGGGTTAATGCCAAGTTCATCGGGATAATAATACCTGTCACCACCAAGAACAGTTGGAAGGTTTTCCGCCAGAAACTGCAAATTCTATTACACAACCAAAAAACATGCATAAGGGTTCCCGAGTCACCATATCCTCACCAGCATAGTGGAAAGCAGCTGTGATTCTTTGAATTTCAGCACAGCAAAAAGTATCCCTGCTGTCATGCTGACAGTACTGCCCATTGAATGTGAGCCATTCACCTGCAACGTGCCACACCGCTACTGACCTGCAACTGTCAGCAATGTAAGCATATGCAGCACTGTGGTGCATGTATTAAGATAGCAGGTGAGGGAGAAATATAATGGGGTTGATTTACTAACGGCAAATAGACTGTGCACTCTGCAAGTGCAGTAGCTCCAGAGCTTAGTGAATGAGGTAAAGGTTCACTTTGCAAAAAATACCCAATCGCGTGCAAGGGTAATTAAAAAAAAAAAACAGCATTTTTTCTTGCACGTGATAGGATGATGGAAGTCAGCAGAGCTTCTGATCATTTACTAAGCTCTGGAGCAACTGCATTTTGAAAAGTGCACAGTCTATTTGCCTTTAGTAAATCAATCCCTATGACTCTTCCCTGCCTGCAAATGCAGTGTACCACTGTGGATAGATAAACCATATACTATGCAAAAAATTTTATAAAAAGGTATTTCAGGCTTTATTTCTTGTTTTTGTTCTGGATAAATTGTAATACACCTCAGCAGTACTTTTACAATTTTCTTCTAAGCTGAAGGATATTCTTTTAGTATAATCACTCAATCCGTTTCAGTGTAGTAGTAGTAGTAGTAGTAAGAGAATCATGATTGGTTGCAGGTTTAAAGGAGTTTTCCTTTAAAGTGGTTTGAACCAGTTAACGTCCGGCCTCACGCTCCCTCAGTGTGCCCGCCGGTCGGGCGGACTTGATCTCCGCTGGTGACCCGCGATCACTTACTACACAGGAAGAATGGGGAACAGCTGATGTTAGCACGGCGGTTCTCCATTCTGTCAGGCGGCATGACAGTGATCTACGGATCCCTGTAATTGGGATCAGTCAGATCTGTCGTGCCCCTGTCAGCTCAGCCCCCACACAGTTAGAACACAGTAAGGTAACACAGTTCACCCCCTACAGGTTAACCCCTTCCCTGTCAGTGACATTTATACAGTAATCCTTGTCTATTTTTAGATCTGATCACTAGAGTTGAGCGAACACCTGGAAGTTCGGGTTCTGCTGGTCCGTCCGAACTTCGGGACAAAGTCCGGGTCCGGGTCCGGACGGAACCCGAACGATCGCACGGACAACGAACCCCATTGAAATCAATGGGGACCCGAACTTTTAGGCACAAAAATGGCTGTAGCAAAGTCCTGGAAAGCCCCAGAGGGCTGCAAAAGGAAGTAAAATGGGGGTAAGGGTAGGGCAAGTGCCCTACAAAAAAATGGGGACAGGGAAATAACTTTAAATATTTTTAAAAAAATAAAAACTTAAAAAATGCAAAAATGGAGGTGAATGTGGATCATCTTCAAACTGTGTCTGAAAAGTATTAATTAACGGTAGAAGCCATATAACTGTTCTAAAATCATCTTCAAACTAGGGCAAGTGCCCTACCAAAAA
>BLSH010480204.1:530386-586178 GCA_018402905.1 Glandirana rugosa
AACCACTTTCACGTAGGTTCATGTGTAAAGGCTCACGTTACCTACACCGACGACGTACGACCACGACGGTGTCTCTTACTTTACTCGGGAGTTGGTGAGTGTGTTACGGTTTCGACATGTGGTTACGATCTGTTTACTGACGTTCAGAAGTCACGTCCACATAGTCAACTAGTGAACTGACCGTTAAAAAGGGACTAACCTCAAATCAGTGTGATTATGTCCCTCACGTCTTAATAATCCGTTCAACATAAAAACTCCTTATTAAAATAATAACTTGTTGTTGGTACAAGAGTTACTAAGGTTTTTGAGTAATTGATATTAATGAGTTTTTGGAATCATTGAGAACATGGTTGTTGTTCAATAATAAAATTATTCCTCAAAAATACAACTTGCCTAATAATTCTGCACTCCCTGTATTAGTGTGACTAAACTCCAATCAGGGAAAAATTGCCAGTCAAGTGATCAACTGATACACCTGCACTGAAGACTTGCAGTCATTTGTCTAGCATTGGTGTACAGCTTTGGCATTGTGTGAGTGGTTGAGGGCTCATTTCATTCTCTGTGGCAGCACCAGCATGCAGCAGCCACATCCATTGCACTCGGAAATGTGTACTTGGATGCACTTTCACCAATGGAAAATGGTGTTTGGTGTACTTTTATTATTATTATTATTATACAGGATTTATATAGCGCCAGCAGTTTGCACAGCGCTTTACAAAAATGAAGGTAGACAGTACAGTTACATCACAATTTGGTACAAGAGGAATCAGAGGGCCCTGCTCGTTAGAGCTTACAATCTAAGAGGGAGGGTCAATTGATACAAAAGGTAAAAGCTGTGGGAGATGAGCTCATGTAGAAAGAAAGAGTATTAGGTAGAGGCAGGATAGGCTTCTTTAAAGAGAAAAGTTTTCAGGGATCGTCTAAAGATGGATAGATTAGGAGACAGTCGGACTGATTGGGGTAGGGAGTTCCAAAGGAAGGGAGAAGCTCTTGAGAAATCCTGGAGGCGAGCATGAGAGGAGGTGATAAGGGAGCTAGAGAGCAGGAGGTCTTGGGAGGACCGAAGAGGGTGGCTTGGTTGGTATTTTGAGACTAGGTTAGAGATGTAGCTGAGGGCAGAGTTGTGGATGGCTTTGTAAATTATTGTTAGTACTTTGAATTTTATACGTTGGGTGAGTGGTAGCCAGTGGAGAGATTGGCAGAGAGGGGCGGAGGACACTGAGCGGTTGGCAAGGTAGATAAGTCTTGCAGCAGCACTCATTATTGACTGAAGGGGGGATAATGTATGCAAAGGTAATCCAATGAGGAGAGAGTTGCAGTAGTCGAGGCGAGAGATAACCAGAGAGTGAATTAGAAGCTTGGTGGTGTCATTGGTTAAAAAGGGGCATATTCTAGCGATGTTGCGTAGGCTGAGGCGGCATGATTTGGACAGGGATTGGATGTGGTCTTGAAAGGACAGTTTAGAGTCTAGGGTTACCCCTAGCACCCTGGCATGTGGGGACGCACTAATAGTGGTGCCATTGATCTTAACAGAGAACTTTAACTTGGGTACTCACTATGCAGACACAATCCACTGAAACACTACAATATATTGCAGTAAAACTGCACCGATGCACTTCAATATACTGCAGTAAAAATGCACTGACACACTTCAATAAAAAACTTCTGTAAAAAATGCACTAATGCTTTTCAATATACTGCAGTAAACGCACACTAATGCAGTTCAATATACTGCAGTAAACGTGCACTAACGCACTTCAATATACTGCAGTAAACTTGAAACTAACACAATGCAATATACTACAGTAAAAGTGCATTAACACACTTCCATATACTGCAGTAAACATGCACTAATGCACAGTAATATACTGCAGTAAATGTGCTTTATTGCACCTCATTTTACTACAGTAAATGTGCACTAATGCATCTCAAATTACTGCAGTAAACATGCACTAATGCAGTTCAATATAATTCAGTAAATGTGCACTAATGCATGTCAATATACTGCAGTAAACATGCACTAACACATCTCAATATCCTGCAGGAAACCTGCCCTGAAACACTAAACTGACACTAAAGTTAAAATGAATAGTCACACTACACTCACACTGCACTTTCACTATATTCACACTAAATTGACACTAAAATAAAAATGAATGGTCGCACTACACTTACACTCCACACTCACAATAGAATCACAATGGCACACTATAGAACATTAACTTGCTAGTAGCAAAGAACAGAGCCCTGTTCTATCTATCTCCACTCCAATATCACACTGCAAATGGCTGCTCTGGGAAGGAATCTTTTATAGTTAGAGTGGGTCATTGAGCAATGAGCCCTGATTGGGCAGAGTCATCTTACTTTCTCCAATCATGGCTCTGACAGTGTTCTGTGCCCTGATTGGGCAATTCCTTCATTGCTTCAGCCATTCAGGGCTTCCAATGCACTGTGTGGCACGCAGTGCATAGTGGGGTGCTCGGCGGGCCGAACAATCGTTCGAATATTCCTACAATTCAGGTGTTTGCTGAACGGGCGAACCACCAGTGTTCGGCAGGAATTAATGCTTGGGCCAAACCAACGCTAGCTGAAACCTTCAGTATGTATGTACTGGGATTTATAGTTTAAACTGATAACTGTGTACAGTAGCTAGTACATGGCAAGAGCATATAGATGGTAAATAATAGTGTAGATAGATCTTTTTGCAAGTTACCAAACCATTGCAGCACAGTTTTCATTTATTTATATTAGCCAAAACTTTTTTCCTATGGTAGAACATTCAAGCATTTATGTCAATCCTTGTACTAAAACAAGCTTTCATCGGGGCAAAGTTGAGCCAGTTAGGATTGAAGCCAATTATTCGTGGGGTATTTTTGAATTGTGGAAGCATATGTACACAAAGGTAAAACACACAAACTTCTTAATGTCCTTGTTCGGGATCTAGTCTAGGCCCATAGCCCTGCCAACTAAACCCCCATGATGGCTGGGACCTTTGGTTTTAAAAATGCTTCCAAAAATAAACACAGGTACTCACTTTTTATTGGCTTTTGCATTTTGCATTCAATAAATTTATAGATGTATTCTTCACTTTAATATTGTAAAACAAGCAATAAGTTCCACATAGAGTTTGGCAGCAATGCTGCTCATTTATGACTTCTAGACTCACAGTTGGTTTGGCAGAAAATATAAGGGGTGATGGTTAGTGCTCTCACCCTTGTAGAAGTAATGTGCTGAGAATAATGATCTCAATCTGTCTGGAAGTGAGAAAACATTTAGTGAAAACTTTGTTATGAAAATCTTAAACTGTTCCCATGTCACTAAACACTTCACTGAGTGATATGGTTAAAACATTACTTAAAAAGTGTAAAGTGTATTTACAGAGTTGCTTACTGCCTGTTTTCTGTGTAGACATTAAAACCAGTTACTGACCCACAAATATTTAGAAACTAATGTCTCTGCCAACAGTGCCCAGTGCTTCTGTCACGTACCTGGAGGACGAGTCTGACTTCTGCAGGGGTAACCTCTCTTGCGGCCCTGTTTCGAGAACCCCTAATAGAGCAAACAGGGAGTTCAGGAGCGCAGAGGGGCACGAGGGTTGGACAGGAACACTTGGTGGTGTGTGTAGGTCCACTGGGACTCGTGCAAGACAGCAGAGTGGTCGTACAGTCCGGGTCGGCAACAGACGGGCTAGGAAGTACAAAAGCAGCAGGCAGGCGGATGGTCGGGTACAGGCAGAGTTCGTTAACAGGCTGACAGCAGAAGTGCAGAAGGATCAGACATTCGGGTGGTCGTAAGCAAGCCAAGGGTCGGTACAGGCGGAGTTCAGACAAGGTCGGGCAAGCCGGGTCACAGGAACAGGAGACAGGAACGGATAATCAGGCACAAGCTGCTCAGGAAGGACGGGTACACGTTGTAGATCCGACAGCATTTGCTACAGGAAGCAGGAAGTTTAAATAGAGCTGCTCCTCTAAGAATTAGAGGAAACAACAACCAAATGCTATTAACCCCCCGCACTCCGTCTTCTAACAGCTTCAGCACCATGCTAACTAAAAACTAAAGCCAACTTTATCATCCCATGATAGTATTGTAGTGCACTGTGGTGGATATTTACTAAAACCGGTGCAGCTGTGCATCGTTGCCAATCAGCTTCTAACTTCAGCATGTTCAATTAACCGCTTGCCGACGGCTGATCGGCAATTGACAGCGACAATGTGGCTCTGTAACCCGAATCGCCGTCATACGACGGCGGCCGCGATACAGAGCCACTGTGAGCGCGTGCGCGCCGCCGGAGGCGCGCACGCGCTCACTGTGTCCGGGGGGTCCAGGGAGCGGGTGCGGCGGCTTCGATTGCCGCCGGCCACCCGCGATGCCCCCCCCGGAGCGAATGAGCGGAGGTCCGTGTATGTAAACACGGACCTCCGCTCTGTGTGAGGGGGAAGGGCTGTGATCACAGCCTTCATGTAAGTGAAGGCTGTGACCACTTCCTTTCCCCAGCTAGGCAAGTCCCCCTACAGTAAGAACACGCCCAGGGAACACAGTTAACCCTTAGAGCGCCCCCTGCAGGTTAACCCCTTCACTGCCAATGGCATTTACACAGTAATCAGTGCATTTTTATAGCACTGATCGCTGTATAAATGCCAATGGTCCCAAAAAAGTGTCAAAACGTTCCGACATGTCCGCCCCAATATCGCAGTACCGCTAAAAATCGCAGATCGCCGCCATTTTTAGTAAAAAATAAAAAAAAATAAAAACCCCAAAAATGAATTCTCATCATCCGTAAACGCGACCACTTTTGCGCAAACCAAACAATAAAAGCTGATTGCGATTTTTTTTATCGCAAATATGAGGAAGAATATAAATCGGCCAAAAACGGTGAAAAAAAATGTTTTTTTATATTTTTTTTTTGGATTTGTATTCATTGCAGAACTGCACCAGATTTTGCACTGTCCAGTGTTAGTAAATAAATGTTTGTAGTCTTTACGTGGTGGCTAGCTTAAAGTGAACATGCTATCAGGCTATTGACATTCAAGTATGTAGATATTCTCCCCAAGCAGTAACTCATCTTTTAAACACACCCTCACTGACTCCTGTAGCTTCAGGCACTGTGGAGTAATTTGTTCACAGCATTAGCAATAAAAGCCCTAATGTTGTTCTTTCAACAGCTTAGTTCACAATACTCACCCCCACCACCAGTGACTTGGCAGCCTTTCAAGCTACTCTCTAATGAAGACAATGAATGGTGGTGCAGGGAAAGCTAAGCTGCTGAGAAAAAAAGACTTGAATTTCAGTGCTTCTGCTGCAAACTTTGAGAATGAATTGCCTAACTGTGCCTGTTGGTTCAGAGTCAGTGAGGAGTTGTTTGAAGTTAATTTGCTGCTTGTTAAGAATATGTAAATATAGGTATGTCCATTGCCTGGCCACATGTTCACTTTGAGTGCACTGCATCCTAATTAAAGTGACTAGTGAAATGAAATTAAAATGCAAGAAATTATGCCATTCAATGGGTTTTAAAGACCAACCGAACTTTTGGTTTAAATCAGCTAAGTACATTTTGGGTGCATCAAAACAAAAGGCGTTTAAGTGTTTGTTTGCCCAACATTTCAAATTCCTGATATGTGTCTGTTGTACCATGTACTTGTATGAAAAATTATCCTGTTCACTTTTTTTGCTTCCTTTGTGTGAAATGCCTGGTGTTCCTACCAGTCCCTCTGCTTTCCTGTTAAAATCTGACCACGCTAAGCAGGAGAGCACATTGTAGTCAGTTCTCTAGCTGTGTTGGGAACTCAGGCTGATCTCCTCCAATGATCAGACTTGATCTGACACGCCCCCCCCCCCCCGTTCAGACTTTCACTGGACAGATCAATGTACTATAGTTGCTCCTCCCCCAGCTCACATACAGTGAATAACAGAGGAAACAGGGGTTATGATCACTTATAAGAAAGGGGAAAAAGGTAATTATATATATTTTTTTATATCTATACACAAATGTGTGCTTTTCATTTCAATTTTTAATTGAATTGCTTGTTTTACAAGGTGACCGTTTACAATCACTTTAAGTCTTATGATTTTTTTCTCCAGTAGAATGAAATCACAGTTTAAGTGGAAAAGCCTGTCCCCTGCCATCATGCTGTACAGAATGGCCCTTGCTCCGTGTGCTGAGTCAGAGCTAGAGCTGTCCAATCAGCATGGAGCATAAGCTTTGCTGATTGGAGAGCTATAGATCTGGTTCAGTGGGGGTAGGGAGCAGGCTATTTGATCTCTGCAGGGAGACCACTGCTTTCACAGAGAGAACAAAGATCTTTCTCTGCAGCATGCTGGCAGGGGAAAGCTTTTGTTTTGAAACACCTGGTATGATTAAACTGATTTAAACTGTTCTAAAATTCAATTTGGCTGAATACATATTCAATAATATTTTAGCTGGATGTTAGTAAATTCCACTCTTTAGACCCCTTTCACACTTGTATGACCTGAAAGTCACGTGACTTTGATGTGACTTTGACACAATTTTGACACAACTTTGACCTGACTCGGAGGAATGCCTGTGGAATCTTAAGGTCTATGGACCTCAAGTCGCATCAACGTCGGACCAAAGTAGTGCAGGGACTACCTTGAAGTCACACAGATATGAACAGTAGTCATTGGAAATCATGGGGTACGACTTATCACGCGACTTTACAGCCCCAAGTCACAGGACAAGTCGCACATGTGTGAACGGGGCATTAATGATAGAAAATGCATTCTCCCAGGAATGCAGCTAAATAAAACAAAGCCTGCCCACACACCATTGTAAGAGAAGTAAAATTCTTTGTAAATGTAATTGATTGTTCTGTCATTAACAAATATTACAACACTACGCTTTGGGGTTGATTCACTAGTTAGTAGAGAATGTTCAGTTTGCACAGTGAATGTTTACTTAGCTTAGTTGCATATATGTGAGCTGCTTTACCTGCCAAAAAATTAATTGTCCATCCTGTCCTGGGATTTACTTAGCTCTGCTACACAGCACAGCCAGTGCAGTGGCAGGCAGTTAGCTAACATGGATCATTTCCCTCTCCTAGCCTCCAACTGGACAATGAAAAGAGAAGCAAAACAATGATCAACAAGTCTGCTCTCTTCTGTTCCTTGTTAGCACCGTACGTCAGCACTAATATACAACTGACTGGATCTCTGTGCTTTTTTTCTCCCAGTGTAATCTCTGCTGTACAGGGACCGCAAAGGCGTATATCAAGTTAAATATAGGTACTTACCTTGCTTGCAGTACATTTAATGATGCATTATTAAATACTGAACTGCAATATGTTGCGCTTTTTCTATCTTTAAAAAAACCCAAAAAACATTACTTTTTGCTTAGGCATGATTGACGTTTCTTTTAAAATTTTCACAAAGCTAAGCCAACATGCAGTTTGCAGAATGAACATTCTCTACTCCATTAGTAAATCATTCCATTAGGTTTTACAGAGCACACCTCTATCACAGTGCGTGTGGAATCTCTATTAAAATGCTTGTTGTGTATAAGTAATACAGATGTCCTTTGCTCAGTTCATTTACTGTATTTCACAATGCAATTTATGGATTTTCCTGATCATTAGATGTCATGCTTCTACCATACAGACCTCTTAATAACCCTCTGGTCACCATGTATACGTGTATTATCATTTTCCTTCCCTGCTTTGTAGAGTGCTTTGGAATCAGTTGAAACCACATGGCAACTCTTGTACATTTTGTTGAGAACATCAGATATTTAGAGAGAATTGCTCAGAACATTATGTGCAACCATTACAGCAACCCATTACAATAAAGCTGTAGACTCCATGGTGGTGTATACTAAACGCTAAAACAGATCACTGCAGCTAAAAAACTCAATTCAATTCAAAGAACACCCATGGAACAGGGTGTTGGATTGTGTGCCTTGTTTACACAATAGCCTTATAACTGATTATAGTGTTGCTGTAATTCAGGGTCTTTAAATGTGCCTAGAATGTGTTCTCTCATTTTTTTTTCACACATTTTAGTAAGCAAGGTGTCCTGGCAGATAATATGTTTCAATAAAAAAGATATACAATTATGAAAGCTGAAAAAATAACTGTTATGTGTCTCCAAGGACAGCTATATTCAATCCCTATACGCTATTTACCAGATGGTTAGGCAGCTTTTCAAAGCTTTTTGATGATTTGTGTGGACTAGTTTTGTTGCTTGAAACATCTTTCGTTCAATTGAGAAATCGTAAATGTTGTCTTTACTCAAGGAAATATTGTTCTTCTGAATTTAAAAACCAAAGTATAATTAGGTATTTGAAATCTAATGAAGTTTTGCAATAGCAATTAAATTAATTTAGTGAAATGAACATTCATTTTGGCATCTTACTTTGGGAAAGTCTTTTTAAAGTGATTGTAAATGATCACCTTGTAAAACAACCCCAAAACATTTTTGTATAGATGTAAAAAAAGCTCAGCTGCATAAGAGCTGGGGGGGAGGAGAAGAACCCTGAGCTTTCCAGTGGATGGGTGTTCAGGGGGAGTGGGAGTGTCAGGAAAAGTCTGACCATTGGAGGAGAGTAGACTGAGTTCCCAGCATAGCTAGAGAACTGACCACAATGTGCTCTCCTGCTTAGTGTGGTCAGTTTTTAATGAAAAAGCAAGGGGACTAGCAGGAACACCACATAAAGGAAGCAATACAAATAGAACAGGATAATTTATCATACAAATATGGTACCTTGAAAAAGTATTCCTACCTCTTGAAATATTCCACATGTTGTCATTTTACAACCAAAAACATAAATGTAGTTTATTGGGATTGTATGTGATAGACCAACACAAAGTGGCACATAATTGTGAATTGGAAGGAAAATGATAACTAGTTTTCAATTTTTTTTACAAATAAATATCTGAAAAGTGTGGTGTGTATTTGTAGTCAGTCCCCTTTACTGTGATACCCCTAACTAAAATCTAGTAGAACCTAGTTAGTAAATAGAATCCACCTGTGTGTAATTTAATCTCCGTCTTAATACAGCTGTTCTGTGAAGCCCTCAGAGGTTTGTTAGTGAACAAACAGCATTACAAAGGCCAATAAACACACCAGGCAGGTCAGTGATAAAGTAGTGGAGAAGTTTAGGTTATAAAAAATATCCCAAGCTTCAAACAAGCTTTGAGCACTAATCCATCTAAGAAAATGGAAAGAGTATGGCACAACTACCAACCTACCAAGACATGGCCTTCCACCTAAACTGACAGGCCGGGCAAGGAGAGCATTAATCAGAGAAGTAGCCAAGAGGCCCATGGTAACTCTGGAGGAGCTGCAGAGATCCACAGCTAAGGTGGGAGAATCTGTCCACAGGACAACTATTAGTCATACACTCCACAAATTTGACCTTTATGGAAGAGTGGCAAGCAGAAAGCCATTGTTGAAAGAAAGCCATAAGAAGTCTTGTTTGCAGTTTGCGAGAAGCCACGTGGGGGGCGCAGCAAACATGTGGAAGAAGGTGCTTTGGTCAGTTGAGACCAAAATTGAACTTTTTGGCCTAAAAGCAAAACGATATGTGTGGCAGAAAACTAACACAGCACATCAAACCTGAACACACCATCCCCACCATGAAACATGGATCATGTTGTGGGGATACTTGTCTTCTGCGGGGGCAGAGAAGCTGGTCAGAGTTGATGGGAAGATGGATGGAGCAAAATACAGGGCAATCTTAGAAGAAAACCTGTTAAAGTCTGCAAAAGATTTGAGACTGGGGCGGAGGTTCACCTTCCAGCAGGACAATGGACCTAAACATACAGCCAGAGCTGCCAAGGAATGCTTTCAAGCAAATTGTTGTGTTAGAATGGCCCAGTCAAAGTCCAGACCTAAATCCAATTGAGAATCTGTGGCAAGATTTGAATTGTGCTGTTCACAGATGCTCACCATCCAATCTGACATGCTTGAGCTAATTTGCAAAAAAATATGGGAAAAAATGTCACTCTCTAGATGTGCAAAGCTGGTAGAGACATATCCAAAAAGACTTGCAGCTGTAATTATAGTGAAAGATGGTTCTACCAAGTATTGATTCAGGGGGGCTCTATACAAATGCACAACACACTTTTCACATATTTATTTCTAAAAAAATCTGAAAACTATTTATCATTTTCCTTCCACTTCACAATTATGTGCCACTTTGTGTTGGTCTATCACATACAATCCCAATAAAATACATTTCAATTTATGGTTGTAACATGACAAAATGTGGAAAATGTCAAGGGGTATGAATACTTTTTCAAGGAACTGTATAAGGTACCGCAGGCACATATCTGGAATATGAAGTTTTGGGGTAACAAACGCTTTAATATATATATATATATATATATATATATATATATATATATATACAGGTGCTGGTCATATAATTAGAATATCATCAAAAAGTTGATATATTTCACTAATTCCATTCAAAAAGTGAAACTAGTTCAGTATATTATATTCATTCATTACACACAGACTGATATATTTCAAATGTTTATTTCTTTTAATTTTGATGATTATAACTGACGACTAAGGACAATCCCAAATTCAGTATCTCAGAAAATTAAAATATTACTTAAGACCAATACAAAGAAAGGATTTTTAGAAATCTTGGCCAACTGAAAAGTATAAACATAAATATATATATATATATATGTATCAAAGAAGAGTGAATTTAACCTAAATAGATCCTGTCTTTTAAATCATGTCCTCATCAGGCCCAGACTGGTAATCTGCCAATTTTGACACTTGTCATAAAAGTTGTACTGTCTGAGGGTAATTGTGGGTTTATTTATGTATCCATTTATTTATAGACAATAATACATTTTTTTGAGAGGTACAATAACAAATAAGGTTACAGAAACTAGAAAAGTCATTAATTAAAGTGTAAGGACCCACAATGAAGCAAAAGTAAATAGATGTTGACTTAAAGTGATTGTAAAGGAAAAAATAAATAAATAATTAACAAACATCTCTATACTTACCTGCTCAGTGCAACTAACCTCCTCTTCTTGGGTTTTCAACGGCCCTCCTCTCTGTGAAGTGCCCCATGGGAAGCCACTTGTGCGTACTCGCTCCCAAGCCCTGTTGCTGCATCCATTGACACAGACAGCGGGACTTGGCCACCCCCCACTCCCTCATCACTGGCTTTGATTGACAGCCAATGGCTCCCAGTGCCCCAGCAGACCCAGTGAGAAATGGAAGCATGGGGAGAGAAGAACTGCAGACATGCACAGCACTGGATCGAGGGTAAGTATAAGAGGGGGGATGAGGGGCTCAATTTGATGCCTAAACATTTTTTATCTTAATGCAAGGAATGCATTAAGGTAAAAAATGTTTAGGCTTTAGAACAACTTTAACAGACAGGTTTAAATGATAGGGACAATGGCTTGAATTGTTCCAAAGTTACAGGTCATATATTTTACATGTAAACAGGCAATGTACTGGTGAGCGGAATGAGCCCAAAACATAAAAGATGCAAAAAAAATATGTTCATCAGAATGGATAGGGGTCCAAGGAGATATTATATAAACAAAACGTGGGTGGGTTAAGAGGAGAAGAAGCAGGGAAAAGGGAAATAAGCAATCATAGTAGGGGAGGTATAACGCATACGTTTGGATGCTTGTAAGTGATATGGATTATTGCTATCAATCACAGTTGGTATAGGGAAAGGAACTGACCCAGTTTTGGCAAGACTGTAATAGTTTAGAAAGTCTGGGCATTTGTGACATTCATCTGAGCCCAATCTTGGGAACAACTTGATTTACAGCTTCAAAGGGATATTTGTAAGCATTTGTATCATATTGAATCTGTTTGTCTCTATTGATGTGTGTGTCCTTTGGGTATCCATATTTGGTAGCCATTTGCGCAGATTTCATGTGTCACCATTGAGCCCCCTGCTTGTTATTATATGTAAATTAAACATCGGTGGGGTTACTCTTCAGAATTCCATTACATTGCTCACACTTATGGTATCTTTACGCTATATGATAGTTTATATTAAGCTGCTTTAGTTCTTGCTCTTCCTCCATCTCCTTGATATTCTGGTGCCTGCCAAGGGAGTATTGTATATACTGGCTCCATATTAGACATTAACCACTGCTTTACATTTCATGTAACCTGAAGAAGCATAAAACGGGAAATGCGTCAACCCATGAGTACTTATTTCCTTACTGATCTATTTATAGGCAACCAGCTATTTTCTGAATCCATTGTAAAATATGTGATGTGGGAAATAAGTAGCAGTGGGCGTAGTGAGCAGTGCAGTTGTTTGTAATGTGCCCCCTTTTGTATTGTTGTGGGGTTGTATTTTAACGTGTATAAAATATGTTGTTTTTAAGAATCATTGAGTTTGTTCCCTTCAAATGCCAGTAAAGTCCAATATTACTTTTTCAAGTCTTATGATATTTAATTGGTTGTGGCACTTGAGTGTGCATGCATTACAAAACTCTATTAGACTAGCACATTGCATGGAAAAGTGCATAAGAACAGTGAAATATGTCTTATTTGCTTCCTTTGGGAGTTAAAGGCAAAGTTCATCTTTGTTCACCTTTTTTTTTTAATTCCAGCTCCCCTATGTACCAATAAAGCATGCATGTACTTATTTTGCAAAAATAAAACAGCTTCAGGTCATGGTCATGACACAGGAAGGAGTTGACCAGCTGAGGGTAAATGATGCAGGGTGTGTGCTAATGAGGTCATCGGATCAACTCCTTCCTGTGTCATGACGTAAAGTCTGACCAGGAAATAAGGCAGAAGTAATTGAGCAATGTGTTTCAAATGCTATGAAGTGAGGGAGGTAAGGCTGTGTAGAATTCATGGAAAGCTGTTTTATTTTTGCAAAAAGAAGTAAATTAATGCTAGCTATACTGGTGCATAAGGGAGCTGGAATTTAGAAAAAAATCTGAACAAAGGTGAACTTAGTCTTTAAAGGAACCCTAAGGGTTACAATTTAAAAATAATCGTCTTATACTTTCCTGCTCTGTGCAATGGTTTTGCACAGAGCAGCCACGATTCTCTTCCTTTTGGGTTCTTCTCCGGTGGTCCTGGTTTCACTCACCTGCCAAGTGCCCATATAGCAAGCCTTGCTGTTGTCTATTCACACACGGACTGCGGCTTGGCCCTGCCCCCCACCCTCTCCTTATTGGCTGTGATTGACAGCAGCAGGAGCCAATGGCTTCTGCTGCTGTGTGAACCAATGAGGAGAGAGACCCGACTCATGGATCAATATGGGGCTCAGGTAAGTATAAGGAGGGGGCTGGGGGGGGAGGCTGGTTAGAATAGAATGCATTAAGGTAAAAAAAAAGTTTGCATTTAGAACTACTTTAACCACTTGCTTAATAGGCACTTAAATCCCCTTCTTGCCCAGACCAATTTTCGGCTTTCAGCACTGTCACATTTTTGAATTGCGCGCTCATGCAATGCTGTACCCAAACAACATTTTTATCATTTTTTTCCCCACAAATAGAGCTTTCTTTTGGTGGTATTTGATCACCTCTGCGTTTTTTGTTTTTTTGCACTATAAACAAAGGGCGATGCTTTTGAAAAAGAACAATATTCTTTACTTTTTGCTATAATAAATATCCCAAAAAAATATTTAAAAAAATTCATCAGTTTTGTCTGATATATATATTCTTGTACATGTTTTTGGTAAAAAAAAAAAAACATAATCAGCGTATATTGATTGGTTTGCGCTAAAGTCATTGTGTCTACAAACCATGAGAATTAATTTATGGCATTTTTATTATTATTTTTATTTTACTAGTAATGGCGGCGATCTGCAATTTTTATTGGGACTGCAACGGACATGTCGGACATTTTTTACACTTTTTTGGGACCACTGACATTTATACAGCGATCAGAAATTTAAATAGCCACTGATTACTGTATAAATGTCACTGGCAGGGAAGGGGGCAATCAAGGTGTTAACTGTGTTCCCTGTATGTGTTCTGTATGAGGGCTGGGCTGGCAGGGACATAACAGATCTCACTGATCCCGATCTATTAGGCAATCGCGGGTCTCCAGCGAAAGCATGCCGCCGCCGGCTGTGAGTGCGTGCGGGTCGGGCGATCGCCTAATAGAGCACCAGAACACCAGAAAATACCTGATTTCAATGGTTAAATACCTATTTCATGCAGCTTAGTGTACTGACACTTATAGATCACCTTCTTGTTTTGGTTAGTAGCTGTGTGGTTGTGATGTCATTTCACTAAACATGAATCACTCATATTATTTGTGTATTTCTCACTGTCTTCTGTCTTGATTATTATAATTTGTGTAATTATTATGCTTCATTCTTCAGGCAACATACTGAGAACTATTATAGGTTTAAAATGTACCATCACTAATAGGACTGACATTAAAACATTCTGCCTCTAATTGTTGAATTTCATATTTCTTTGTTCTTTGATGAAATGTAATATCTTTGACTGCATAGCTCATTTTTCACCATTTGTTCAATCCATTCCAATCTAAAAAAGACAAGAATGTGCAGCGCCACTACATCTATATCCTTCCCTACAAACATAGACATAAAAATAAGATGCAATGAATGTAAACAATGGAAATAATCAATGATTAAATATTGGAAACATGCTGGGTATTTGAATGAATGACTGTGTGGTGTCAGTAAGAGAATCCATGTAAAAAACAACATTAAAAAGACACCGTGCTTCTAAATATTATAAATACTGAGGCAGATGCAAAATTCTAAAAAAGGAGATCAAAAGTAAAAAACAGTTCACAAGTACCTAGTAGAAATAGTGTTTGGGGTTTGCTATGTTGTTTGGAACACCTACAGTAGAGGTGTTGTGTCTAAACTGTACCCTGAAAAAAAATCTAACTTTTAAAGTCATAATATCCTCCTGAAAGATAACAGAAATTCCTGGTATGTGGCTGTGCCTAGGCACACCTGTGTTTACAGCCTCACACCTGTATATCTGCAGCGTGATTTTGTGATATCACTACTGTGCTGCTTGCTGGAGAGAAAGCTGCACTGCATGCATCTCCCTGCTTCTGCTTAATTTTTCCTGTGGATTTGTGCTTCCTCCACCCCTCCTGCTCTTGAATATTTCCCTAGTAGATATACGTTAACCAGTCAACACATATTGCAAAATAGGGCATGGTAAACGAGTAATGAGGAAAAAATCAGCTGCAGGGAACTTATAGGCACTACTATTGACTAGTTCTTTGCCTATGCTTGCAGTCATTGTGGGGGGCACTTTCAACAGCTCATTTCCATTTAAGATTGAAAAATAAATTCCCTCCCCCAAAAAAGCACAAGTCATAAACTATAATATTACGCAATAAAGCATAGCTAATAACATACAGTAAAACACTTAAAGGAGCTCAATGGTCACAGCATATACTTTCATTTTATAATATCATTGCAACAACAATACAAATAATAATTATTTTTGGCAATCAAACATCATCTTGCTTTAATAGTGTCCTCTCATATTGTGAGTGCTGCCTGTCTGCTGGCCATCTCTTTCTACAACTTTAATTTTGTATGATTACATATTCCTTGTTACCTTGCTGCCTGCAATCAGCGATTCCTGTAAAAAAGAAAACCTGTAAGGCAAAGGCATAATGAGCTAGTATGCACCTCATACTAGCTCATTATGAAGTACTCGCCTTAGAACGCAAGCTCCCGCAGGGCTGCCCGGTCCCTGCAGAGGGAGCGGACATCTTTGCTGTGTGGATTCTTCCGGGTCACTCCTGCACATGCGTGGGAGCCCATCTTTTTTGGTGGACTTTCTGTCAGGGTCCAGCACTATGCGCTGGGCCCTTGCCGGGCCATCACTGCGCATGCGCCGTGACGTCAGCGGCTGCACTGCATAAACCGTAAAGGTTTAGGAGATATTCATTTTACCTACAGGTAAGCCTTATTATAGGCTTACCTGTTGGTATAAATGACTTTAGGGGAGAATGTTCCATGTTTAGAGTTGAGCGAAAACCTGGATGTTCGGGTTCGGTGGGTTCGGCCGAACTTCGGGAAAAAGTTCAGGTTCGGTACCGAACTTGACCCCGAACCCCATTGAAGTCAATGGGGACCCAAACTTTTCGGCACAAAAATGACTGTAAAAAAGTCCTGGAAAGTGCTAGAGGGCTGCAAAAGGAAGTAAAATGATTTTAGAACAATAATCTCTCCCTTACAGCAACAGCAGGAACCTGACCCTATAGAGCTAGAATTTTATTTTAGAACAATAATTTGTCCCTAAAAGCAGTAATAGTAGTAATCTCTACCTAGTCCACAATCAGATCGTTCTGTAATGCAGGATTAGATGTTATTATATCTGCAATCTCTCCCTCACAGCGCCTGCAGCATCCTCTCCCTACACTACCCAGAGAGCATGTGACATGCAGCACTAAGTGACTCCAGCTTATAAAGAGGCTGGGTCACATGATGCACTGGCCAATCACAGCCATGCCATTAGTAGGCATAGCTGTGATGGCTTCTAAGGGCAAACCAGTGAAACGCTTGTTGATTGGCTGCCCTGCAGCTATTCAACATGCATGATCAAATACCCGAACCCAGAACCCGAACCCAAACTTTTTTTCAAATGCGGGGTTTGGGTCCGGGTCACGGACAACCCAAAGTTCGGTACGGTCCCGGACTTTACAGTTCGGGTTCGCTCAACTCTATCCATGTTCCAAGAGTTAACTTATCCTTTAACACAATGTATGTTAACAATCAAATTGCTGCTTTTAAAGGCATTGCCAGTAATGCAGTGCAACAGCATGGAAAAGTGTACTGGTTCTCCATGTATGGCCAGCAGCAGTGAAAGTGAGATAGTTAAAAGAACATGGACACTGGATAAGCACTTAGGGGCCAATTTAAAGCATTTAAACCAGAAAGCAGATACTGATTTCCATATAGCATAGAACATCAAAGTGATTACTTTACACTTTACATTCATGTTACATTTTATGCATAAAATGCAGAGAGTGCAGCACCAGGCCTTAGTGTAGTGTATAACACTGCAGAGAACACTCCTAGATAGAAGGAGAGTCCTGTCACATGACATTTCTTTTTCACATGGTCACCCCCCATTTATTAGAATGAATAACGGTTTGCACATAACTTTAGTTTCATTAAAAAAAAAATCTTAATCTGACACCCCCCCCCTCAATGGCAAGTATCCACATTAGATTTCTAAGCTCCTAATTTCATAATTGTGTAATGAGAGCAGGTGGTTGGCAGCTGGCAGGTAGGTGTAATTTAATTTATATTTTGTTATTATTTTGTTAACTGTGCAGTTTGTCTCTAGACCTTTTAGCTTGCCTGTGGTGCACAGGGAGGCTTCCAAATTAAGACTGGGAGAGGCGCAGTTGAGTTGCTGATTCCCTGTGCTCACAGCTGTGCTTAAAGAAGGAGACGTTTACAATAAGTCACTTATGAGTAAGATTTTGGCTGAAATGCATTGGTATCTTGTTGCTATTCAAAAAACAAAATAAATCTGTGCTAGGTGATGATAACCAAAATAAAACCTTACAAAATTATACAGAATCAGTATAACAGAATCACTCAGTGATTGTTTGAATAAAAACAACAGAAGAGTGTATACACATACAATCTATTGCGCTTCTCCTTTAACTATATACAGTATCTCACAAAAGTGAGTACACCCCTCACATTTTTGTAAATATTTTATTCTATCTTTTCATGTGACAACACTGAAGAAATGACACTTTGCTACAATGTAAAATAGTGAGTGTACAGCTTGTATAACAGTGTAAATGTGCTGCCCCCTCAAAATAACTCAACACACAGCCATTAATGTCTAAACTGCTGGCAACAAAAGTGAGTACACCCCTAAGTGAAAATGTCCAAATTGGGCCCAATTAGCCATTTTCCCTCCCCGGTGTCATTGTGACTCATTAGTGTTACAAGGTCTCAGGTGTGAATGGGCATCAGGTGTGTTCAATTTGGTGTTATTGCTCTCATTCTCTCTTACTGGTCACTGGAAGTTCAACATGGCACGTCATGGCAGAGAACTCTCTGAGGATCTGAAAAAAAGAATTGTTGCTCTACATAAAGATGACCTAGGCTATAATAAGATTGCCAAGACCTTGAAACTGAGCTGCAGCACGGTGGCCAAGACCATACAGCGGTTTACAGGGCAGGTTCCACTTAAAACAGGCCTCACCATGTACGACCAAAGAAGTTGAGTGCACATCCTCAGCATCATATCCAAAGGTTGTCTTTGAGAAAGACATATTAGTGCTGCCAGCATTGCTGCAGAGGTTGAAGGGGTGGGGGGGTCAGCATGTCAGTGCTCAGACCATACGCCGCACACTGCATCAAATTTGTCTGCATGGCTGTCATCCCAAAAGGAAGCCTCTTCTAAAGATAATGCACAAGAAAGCCCACAAACAGTTTGCTGAAAACAAGCAGACTAAGGACAAGGCTTACTGGAACCATGTCCTGTGGTCTGATGAAACCAAGATAAACTTATTTGGGTCAGATGGTGCCAAGCGTGTGTGGTGGCAACCAGGTGAGGAGTACAAAGACAAGTGTGTCTTGCCTACAGTCAAGAATGGTGGTGGGAGTCCTTATGGAGGAGTGAGGATATTATACTCAGAGGTGGAGAGCAAGTGAGGGATCCGAATTCTGACCCAGGAGAGCTGCAGATCTCAGGGATAGGAGGGACCTGAATTATCCCACTGATGAGTATATGTGCATTTTACTTATAAGCATGTGAGTGTTTTTATTGAAGTTTTTTTAATAAACCCTGATGTTAAACGGAATCACGCAATGTTGGTGTAATATCATTTTGCCTGATCCTCATCAAGCCTTTGGTGAAGATTCTGAAGGAGGTTAAGAGGTTCAGACATAGTGAGGAGAAAATGGTGTGCAATATATGAAGAGGAGAATATCTTGGTGTCTGTTAAATTGCTCAAAGGATGATATTTGAAGGCATTTTAATAACGCCCAGGAGGTGAGGGCACATCTGGTGATGGGCACAGGGTGTTGTGTGCTTATCGCTTCACGTAGCTGCAACTGCCACAAATTTGATGATTTATGTAACTGATGTGGAGAGCAGGATAAACTATCAACTTGTATAATAGTTGGTAATAATCCCGGAAAATCTTACTTATATCCCTTGTTGAGTGTTTAAATTCCCCATTCTTATTTTGCATTTTAGCAATATAATTGGGCCTACTTCTAGGTCTAAGAGTACCTGATAAAACTTCCCTGGTCTATTACCTGCTACATAATATCTATTAGCTACTGTGTTGAAAGCTCTTCTGGTTTCTTGCTTCAGCAGGTCTCTTAGTGCTTCCCGCTTCTCAACCAGCTCATTCAAAATTAGTGCTGTACTCGTATTTTTGTGTATTCGTTCAAGAGTTTGAATTTCCAGCAACAATTTTTGTTTCTGGTTCTGCCAAATCTTTTTCCTCTTAATACCTTCTGCAATTAGCCTTCTTCTCATGAAAGGCTTGTGGGCTTCCGAGAGAACTGCTGGAGCAATACCATCTACATTGTTTTCTTCAAAAAATAATTTCAAGTCCTTCTTTAGATCTGACACTAAGCCCGGCTTGTGCAGCAGGGATTCATCAAGCCTCCAAGATCTACACCCCATCGGAATATCTCCTAGTTCCAGAGTAGCCACTACGGGCGCATGATCTGAGAGGGTCATTGATTTAATATCAGCCTTTAACAGACCATCCAAGAACTGATGATCAAAAAGAATATAATCTATTCTTGAATATGAGCTGTGGGCTGAGGAGAAGTACGTAAAATCTCTATCTCTAGGATGTAGAGTTCTCCATACCTCCACTAGTTGTAGTTTATGTAACTTACGCTTTATAGCCCTAAGGTGTTTGCCCTCCGATCGAAGGGACAGAGGCTGGGTATCTAATGCTGGATCGAGAACAAAATTAAAGTCCCCCGCCACTATCAGTTTCCCTTCCCTGAAATCTTCTAACTTGCCCAGCACTTTCCTTAAGAACTGAGCTGGTCTAATATTTGGACAGTATATATTTGCTAACATACATTTGACATTAAACAAGGAGCCCTTTAAGAACAGATACTGACCTTCAGGGTTGGCCTCCAGAGCTTTCAAGGTGTAGGGAGTATTCCTATCGAATCCAATCGCTACCCCTTTCGATCTTTTATTTGGGGAGTAGCTATAATACCAGGTAGGGTAAGCATTTGTCTTCAGATTTATTTTAGAGGACCATTTTAGATGGGTTTCTTGAACAGTTACTATATTGGCTGACATTGCTCTTAGTTCTTGGAAGATCTGATATCTCTTATTAATACTTATTAAATCCTCTAACATTGTAAGAAATTATGTTTAAGGGACCCATATTTTAGGCAAAAAAAATAAGTTTTGCAGGAGGAACTTTAAATTTTACTGCTTTCCTAGTGCTGATACCTTTGCCTATCGACTGAGCAAACCCCAACAAAAACCCTACCCCCCTCCTCCACCCCCCCCCCCCCACTGAACCTCAGTGTCATGTCCTGTCTGACATCTTCCACCAACCCCCTGCAACCAGACTGGACACCTCCTAGGGGACACTCTACACCTGCCAGAGCCCCCAGACCTCATCTCCCAAGTAGAACTCACGTTCAGAAGATGGTTCCGGGCTTCCCAGCAGGTATAGCCCAACCCATACGCTCTCCCCGAACAGAGCCCCCCCACCCCCCCTCCCCCCCTCAGCACCCTCAACCCCTCCAATCTATTTGATTGGAGGTCTTAAATCTTATTCCATGTTCTATCTTTAAGTTTCCCGCAATCCGGAGGTTGCCTCTCCCAGTCATCCAATTTCACATGTTGTATACCAAGATTATCACAAAAGTCTTACACGTCTTCCGGAAAGCGTAGGGTAGCTGTAATGCCTTGTTTTTACGCTTTCAAACAGGCCAGAAACCCCCCCCAGTAAGAGATGTCATTTGCTTGTAATTGGTTTATTAGGGGTTTTAAGGCTCTCTTATGAGCCAGTGTCTCCGACGATAGGTCTGTAAAGATAAGAATCTTTGAGCCATTGAAATCGATTGAAGCTGTTTTCCTCATTCCTTGAGATATCTGCTCCTTAATTTCAAAGTGATGGAATCTTGCTATAACATCCCTAGGGAAGTCCCCCGAGGGTTTCTTTAGTCGTTGGATTCTGTGAACTCTCTCGATTCATATATTGGAGGAGGGATCTGTTTTCAGAATTTTATTAAATAACTCTTGGACTGCTGTTTTAAGCTCTGGGTCCTTAACAGTTTCTGGAAGGCCCCTGATCCATAAATTCTTTCTCCTGCTTCAATTCTCTTGATCCTCCATTCTGTATCGGATGTTTCTTATTTCTAATTGATCCAACTCTGCCCTCTTTCTCAGCTCCAATATGGCTTTCCTCTGCTCGTCTAGGTAGTCCTCTGTTTCTTCCACCCTTAGTAGAACATTCTTTATATCCATCCTTGTTGCATTCAATTCCCCTTTAATCATTTGTTCTAAATGAGACATCATCTCGGCCATATCCTGCTTTGTAGGGAATATTTGTAAACTCTCGCCCTCTGTCTCAGAGGGCTGCTTGCGTGGGTTATTAGGGGAGCTCTCCTTGCTTTCCTGTTTTCCCTTAGTTTGTGATGGAGGGTGTACACCTTCTAGTGTTGTTTCAGTACCCATTTCCGTTTCTCCCTCCTCTGATACATAGGATCTCTTTTTTAGTTGTTCCATTTTGGAAGATGTTATTCCATCAGTGTTCTCCACTGTGTGGTAGATCTTCTCTTGCATCACATAGGACTTCATGGTTTGCTGACTAGACCCCTCCCCCTGATTTGTCTTTCTCCCCATTACAGACAAAAAAAAAGGGGGGAGGAGGGGGGAAGGGGGGTGGGGAAGTCAGGGAAGAACAGAGGTAGGGAGGAGATTGACAGGGGGGCAGGTGATCCTACCCCCAGAGCTCCCAGCCCTTTATCCGCTATTTATTTTCAAGGTTGAGAGTCGCGGCGACAACACCCCTTGTATTAGGGACTATATCCCCCCTGGATGTAAGGCAGGCCCGTGGGGTTTAAGTTTACTGCCTTTTTTATCTTACTTGGTTGTCCTTGGGTCTCCCCCTACATTCCAAGAGAGATACTGGAGCCGAAAAAGTAGTGTTTCCGCAGCGAGTAGTCGGACGACTCCCCTAGCGCACTACGTGCGTTTCAGCGGCCTTTTCCTATCTTCTCAGTCTCTGTGTGTGTTGAGACGCATACTATTCATAGAGGGTGTTTTGTACACCCCTGCTCTCCAATACCTGCAAAGCATACCGTTCAGACAATGCCCCTAATGACTGTGGTTTGCAAAGGAGACAACCAAAAGGGGAGAGAGAGACTTCACATTCAGGAGTGGGGTGCTGCGACCTGAAACAGCATTTTCACACCTTACATCTTTTTATAATCCGGACAGGTCACAGATAACTGCAGTGTCCGGCCCCTGAGCAAGATCCACAAGGTCTCCCCTGTTATGCCTTCTCTTTAGTTATTCGCTCCTTTTATTGCAAACCCTGCTATTCATAGTTAGATGCACTGACTGCACTGCCCAAGGTCTGTCGCTCATTGATAAAGATAGAAAAAAGGCACCTTACAGTTTCTGATGGCTGTATCTTTAGGACCTGCTCCTTCTCTCCTTATTGCTGCAACACGATCCCATCTGCTCCTCTCCTCTCGCTTCCCCCCCTTCAGGAGCTGCTGCTGCCGATACCAGAGGTCTGGGGGTCCCGGGATACGAAGGCACAGGCTGAGACGCTCTGGCTGCCTCACATACCTATCTCCGATCCGGCCGTTTCTGCTTCTCTCGCCTCTCCGTCCTTGTAAAAGGATCAGAGCTGACTGCCGGGAAGCCGAAGCTGCCAGGCACCCCGCCTCATATCCCTTTCCTTGAGGGGGTCAGAGGAGGTTCAGAGGAGGGAAATGGAACACAGTCTCCCGCTCCGCTCCATACAGGGTGGACGCACCAGCCCGGGGAGAGCGCACGAGGCTGCAGGTATACACAGCTGCACAGCGCCATGTTGTTACTCCGCCCCCTAGGATAAGCTAACAAGACTGTATTATATGGACTATTTCATGAACTCTAAACTCTAGGAATGAATTTTGTTGCACTTTATTAATGTATCACTTTGCACTTATGTAGTCTTTCTACAAGGAGGGTATATTTATTTGTACTTTATGGATGTATGTACTGTATTTAATTAGCATCTGTAGTTTGCACTAGATTTTGTGACAAATAGTGCTGCACTCAAATATATATATATAAAACTTTTAGTTATACTGATTATATGGTAGTGGGAGTGTCATGGTCTGCGGCTTCATGAGTGCTGCCACCACTGGAGAGGTAAAATTCATTGAGGGAATCATGAATGCCAACATGTACTGTGACATACTGAAGCAGAGCATGATCTCCTTCCTTCAGAGACTGGGCAGCAGGACAGTATTCCAACATGATAATGATCCCAAACACACCTCCAAGATGACCACTGCCTTGCTAAAGAAACTGAGGTTAAAGGTGATGGACTGCCCAAGCATGTCTCCAGACCTAAACCCCATTGAGCATCTGTGGGGCATCCTCAAATGGAAGGTGGAGGACCACAAGGTCTCTCACATGCACCAGTCCAGTGATGTCATCATGGAGGAGTGGAAGAGGACTCTAGTGGCAACCTGTGAAGCTCTGGTGAACTCCATGCCCAAGAGGGTTAAGGCAGTGCTGGAAAATAATGGTGGCCACACAAAATATTGACACTTTGGGCCCAATTTAGACATTTGCGATTAGGGGTGTACTCACTTTTGTTACCAGCGGTTTAGACATTAATGACTGTTTGTTGAGTTATTTTGAGGGGACAGCAAATTTACACCGTTATACAAGCTGTACACTCACTACTTTACATTGTAGCAAAGTGTAATTTCTTTAATGTTGTCACATGAAAATATATAATAAAATATTTACAAAAATGTGAGGGGTGAAAAAAAAAAGCGAAATAAAAAAATATATATATATACAATAACTCAATATATAATGTCTGAATAAGTATATACTGTTAAATAAATCAGTGATTTAAAATGCATTTATATAAAATAACGTCCCACAATCACAAACAAATATAACAATAATTGCCACAATTCATTTGCTGATTGGAAATCGAATGTGATCACTCATGTTCTCCAACAGCAAACACAGCCTCTTACCAGAGATATCAGACCTCTAACATAAAGGTCATAAGTTTATGAGTGCTATCCAGGGTAACTGTCAGATGAACCCCCTCAAGTAGGCATCGCAACTCCTCAAAACATCATAAATGGACCATGGAGAGAGGAAAAGGATAGATTCATAGTGAAATACTGTCACACTGTTTTATTATAAAAGGCACCAACGGGTACATGAGAATTAAAAAAAAAAATACAGCATGTATCAGCCAAAGTGTGAAGATGTCAGCCACTCAGACTGTGCCCAACATGTTTCATTGCTATAGAACATCTTCAGGGGTCAGTACAAGGGACTGCTTTCTATTTTAATGACAATAGGTTACTCAGGAAAATATGTGGGCTTCAGCTTTTACATCATCAGGTTGGGTGTATGATGAGTGCAGGTATAGATGTCAGATGGGATAGTTGTATTTTCACAGCTGGGAAACATCCCACTGTCAAAATGCAATAGTGCAGAGGGAGGGATTCCCTCATCAACACTGAGTGTGACAGTCTATTTACACTCCACTGCTTCCCTAGCACTCACTTGCTTGCAGAACTCCAGCTGTCACCTGGTTACAATTTTAGTAGCAAAGGCCCATTTCAGGCAGGGACTCACATACTTGAAGATAGGATGACACTGCTCACACTTTTCTAGCACTTCCTCTCTGTGGTAACTGATCCCAGCACCTCCTTCTGGCTGGAGCTGTCCATTTCCACTAGCCCTCTTGGCTAACTTCTACACAGTCCTCCAAGACTGACACTCTCTCCACAGTCCTCCCAGACTGAACACTCACCATCCCACCCATCTGACTTCTCAGGAGATATCCTGGACGTGCTGACCTGCTCCTGCTGTCCTCTCACCTGCACTCGTGCCTCCAGGAAGGGATTCCTCCATGTGTTGTAGAGGGTCCCTCCAGCACCCAAGCCCCAGGCCGAGGGCACCCGTCCCAGACTAGGAGGCACTCTCAAGGGCCACTGACAGCCTCCTCAGCACTCCATCTCCAACTTCCACCTGACTGCCCCTGTTGGCATGACTCATGCCTATTTATGAGGTACCTACCCCCTTCCAGACCCCTTTTTGCTGGGGATTGGTCGAGGACATAAAAAAATGATTAGGTGGGCCCCTTAACGATCACAACATACAGGTATATGGGAATTACTATTTACATAAACTCACACACACACACACCACAAGTTGAACTGAATAGGCTGGTATCTTTATTCAACCTTACCAACTATGTAACTATGTACTGCAATACTGAACAGAAAGAAATAATACACCCAGCATGTTAACAACTGTTCGGTTTTGTTCAGCACATTTGATGTTTTTTTATAACCATGCCTATGTAAGTAATACAATAATATTACAATTGTAAGCAGTGCATTGGCAGAATAGTTTCTTACAGGGTCTTAGGAATGTGAGTGGGTGGCAGAAGACTTAGTATAAGGCCAAGGGCATTGACTGTAGTAGACAAGACATACAAAATGAAATACACGTACAGCACTGTATATACATGAGTTAACATTTCTTTCACAGCCAAAGTTTAGATGTTAAGTATAGACCCACTTTAATGAAGAAATAATAATTATAATAATAATAATAGCTACTATTATTTACAGTATCTCACAAAAGTGAGTACACCCCTCACATTTTTAAAAATATTTTATTATATCTTTTCACGTGACAATACTGAAGAAATTACACTTTGCCACAATGTAAAGTAGTGAGTGTACAGCTTATGCAACAGTGAAAATTTGCTGTCCCCTCAAAATAACTCAACACATAGCCATTAATGTCTAAACCGCTGACAACAAAAGTCAGTACACCCCAAGTGAAAATGTCCAAATTGAGCACAAAGTGTCAATATTTTCTGTGGCCACCATTATTTTCCAGCACTACCTTAACCCTCTTGGGCATGGAGTTCACCAGAACTTCAAAGGTTGCCACTGGAGTCCTCTTCCACTCCTCCATGATCAGGGCTGATTAACATAGGGGCTATTGGAGATGCAGCCCCCTACCCCAATATAGGCCCATGCCAGTGAGTCATTAATGCTGTTTAGCTCTGTGTGTGTACACCATTTTTATGTAAATCTCGGACGGCAGGTGCTATTGTTATGGAAATCGCGGCCGATAGGTGCTATTGTTATGCAAATCGTGCGCGGCCGGCAGGCGCTATTGTTATGTAAATCACAGGCGGCAGCTAAGTTCCACACAGTGTAGTGTAGCACAACATAGAGGCTGACTCTTGTTCCTTCCCCACAGCTTTCACAAAATACCTATTTCCTCCTAACTCCCGCTTTGTAAGCAAGCTTTATACATATATTTTTTTTACCTTTAGGAAGAAGGATGCAAACTCACCATAAGTAGAGAGAGAAAACAATTACTCTGTGGAGTTTATTTACTATAGCGCTCAGGCGCACATTTGTGGTACTGAGCGGCAAATGGCACTAAATAGTGCCAAAACGGTATTCACTATAGCGCTCAGGCAACAGATAGAGCCCAAATCCTTACTCCAGTTAAGACCTGGAGAAGTGCACATGGAAATAATGTTTAGAGCATGATATAATCACCTAAATTGTACTAAAATTTGCAGGATATTGTTTAAACATAATCTGCTTTTAAACTGTGTGAAAAAGTGAGTTATACACTGAAATATCTTAAAAAGTCTGAGAAGAGATTAATTCCCCGTCTCTTTACTCCTAGGTGCAGAGCACAGCTGAGTACCACTGAGCATGCTCAGACCTGAAACTGCTCTAAATTTTGCTCCCATGGAAAAATTATAGGGCGCTATAGAAAATACCAAAATGAGAGCTGTGAGAGGTTTTTGGGAGTAAAAGTTGGAGCAATGCTGCCAAATGCAGTTTTTAGCCATTCATTCTAATACGATTGTAACTTCCCCAAAGAAATCCTTTTCATGTTGAGATGAAATGTATCTTTCTCTCAAAGAAACTGTCCTTGCAACAATGTTGCAATTTTGATAATCTGTTTTGTTTTTAAGAATGGTAGAATATATAATCTTTTCATGTTTTGGTAAAATATTTTTTTCTCTGTCAATTTCACTTGTTGATATCTATCTCACAAAAATATTTCCCCAAACTCACACAGATGTCTTTACAAAGCAAAAACAATACCATTGTTTATGGAAATTTAAAATTAGTCCCATTTGTTTTATTTTTTATTCTTTCCACATGATCTTAAAGAGGAAGTAACCCCTGATGGATACTTTAACCCATCCTTGCCCAGGCCATTTTTCAGATTTCAATTATGTCACATTTTGAATGACAATTACTCAATCATGCAATACTGTACCCAAATTACATATTTTATCTTTTTTTGGGACAGATAGGGCTTTTTTTGGCGGTATTTAAAGGATAAGTTCACCTTTGGGAACATGTTACATGTTCCACCCGTTTTTATGTTTCCAATCCTGTAGCCACTATCCGCTCCGCTGCCTCCCCCTGCTTGCTGTTACTATTTTTTTCAAACAACCGTGCCTGGCTGCATCATTCGTCCACAGAGTTCTGGGAGTGAGAAACTACAAGTACCGACAGCCCTTTTGACTGTCGGCTTGTAGTTCTCAATGAAGTCAACTCTGGTAATTCATTGTCTCTTCCTGTAAGTGTGTATCTGCCTCCCCATATGAACAGACAGATACACTGACAAGTCTGCAGGAGCCCTGCATGGTACCTGTAATCTGTTGATTGCGGGTGCAAAGCTTTACAGGCTCCAAGTAAAAAAATATAATAAATGCACGTTTTTTTACTTTTAAAAAGATGTGCATTTATTATTTATTTTAAAAAGGTGAACCTATCTCGTAATCACTGCTGGGTTTTTTCTATTTTTTACTATATAAAAAAAAAAAAAGACCAACAATTTTGAAAAAAAAAAAATCTCAGTTTCTGTTATATGATTTTGCAAATAAATAGTCTTTCTTCATAAATTTAGGCAAACATGTATTCTGCTAAATTTCAGTGTATATTATTTTGTCTATGTGAAAGTTATAGAATCTACAATCTATGGTATATACTGTATATTAATTGAAACCCAGGATCTAGCAGTACTTCCCAGGATTTTCCTGCAAAGCATCTAACTTGTGCTGGTATTACTCTTCTGCATATATTTTGGAGCTACCTGAAGGTTCATACATTTTCCAGAAACACAGATGGCTCTTCACACATGTAAACAAGTCCTTATAGTGTCACTATGACTGGTGTGGCAAAGATCAGGGACACTGGGACTGATATGGCGGTGATTAGGAACATAGGAACATTGGTGTTCAGAGACACTGTGACTGATGTGGTGAAGATTAAGGACAATATGACTGGTGTGGAGGTGATCAGGGACACTGGGACTTGTGTGGAGGTGTTCAGGGTCATTGTGACTGATGTGGGGGTAATCTGGGAGACTGGGACTGGTATGGCAGTGATTAGGGACACTGTGACTGGCATGGCAGTGATCAGGGACACTGTAACTTGTTTGGAGGTGTTTAGGGACACTGTGACTGGTGTGGTGAGGATTAGGGAAAATATGATTGCTGTGGCAGTAATCAGGGTCACTATGACTGAGCAGCGGTGGTTAGGGACATTGACTGACAGCCACTAGTCTGGTGACATTGTACTGCTGTGGTGGTGATGTATAGCCAGCCAATTGTTAGAGCACCACCACAGGAGTACAATGTCACAATAGTAACATAATTATTTTTTACAATTTTTGTACTGTCTCCAGAGCACTGCAGGGTCACCACAGCAACTGTACTGCTCTGGAGGGGTGATTTTTTTTGTACACTGTGATCACTTATACAGCCAGCTGTGATTAACCACAGTTATCACATGGTGCAGGGCAGCTGTAATTGAACCTGAACCATGTGGTAGCTGTGACCAATCCTAAAGATCACAGTAGTATATAATGTCATCATGAATGACAGCCGTTGTTTAATAATGGTAATGTGATTGCTGTGATCGGTCACAGCAATGACATGATATCAGGGTCAGGCACAGCAGCTCTGGTTCACTATCTGTGATCCTCAGTCACAAATTAAACCACTGCATGCCTCCAAGGGTGCACAGAAGGTGGACTTTTGTAGGAACATACCAGTAGGTCCTCCCAGAAGGACACTTGTCCCATCCAGCAGTATATGTACATGGCTGGATGAGAATCAGTGTTTTTTTTCTCCCGGTAGGCACTTAATTAACGAAGTACTAGAGAGTTTAAGTTCCCAAGGGACCAAAGGATCCTTCACTGGGTTACAAATATGAAAGTTTAGTGCAGAAATATAAATTCTTTCTAGTATTAACATAGATCTGGTTGGCCACTTTGAGTGTGGAGGCTGACACATTACCCTTATAAAATGTTTCCACACCAGTATATACAATAGGTTAGAACATAAGTGGAGGTAAACAGAAAAGAAAATATTTTGATGCTTTGTTAACTGCTGTGCAACCGTGGAAGTTCAAATATCATTAAAATACACAAATCAGTTTTCAGCTATTCAGGTTGATGAATGTGAGAGAATAAAAGATGCTAGATCAGTTAATAACACAGGGAGATATACTGTTAGCTATGTGTAGGTGTAATGAGAGTGTCTTATGATGAAGCAACAAGAGTGCGCATGTGCGGGAGCTCCGTGAAGGCCGCATAAGCCAGGAGGGTCCGCACCAGGTCAGAACACCAGCAGCTCCTTTGCAGCACACAGCGGGCAGACATTCAAGGACCCTGGCCCCCCACTCTTACGAACCCTCCCTGCACTCTATCCAATGCCCGGCGCCTCGGCTAGGAGAAGCCTGGAGCCGCAATTTCAATCACAGGCCGCCGCTGGGTGTACCAAGATGGCCGCCGCGGCCTTGCCTCACGCTGCCATCGAGCCTGGTGAATCAGACAACAGACAGGTACTTTTTCCTCCTTCACTAATCTTCTCCCCTGAGACCTTTGGGCAGCCTCAGCAAACGATGTCCCCATCTCCAGCCTCCACAGAATCCCTCCTGAGGCATGTACTGGAGGACAAGGCTGCTACACCTAGTAGGCCCGGGCAGGCCTCCCAGTCAGTTAGTCCGGATCCCAGCCAGCCCTCCATAGACTCCCCCTTAAACTCAGCGGACCTCTTCCTCAGGATCTCTGACCTCCTAGAAAGGGGCCTCTCCAACACAGCTGCCAAAATCACTAATGATATCAAAGCTGATTTCCAGAACCTAGGGGCCAGAATGGAGTCCATTGAACAGAAACTAGATGCAACGGTGGCGAGAACTAATCAGAATTTGGACCACATTAGCCTCCTACAAGAACAATTGGACTCTGTCCTGGCCAAAATTGAAGACATGGAGAATAGATCCAGGAGACAGAACTTCAGAGTCAGGGGCCTCCCGGAGTCCATCACTGACGTCCAGGGAGCTATCCATGACCTAATGAAGAACCTCGTCCCGGACGCCCCACAGCACCGCCTGGAACTTGACAGAGTTCATAGAGCTCTGGGGCCACCAAGGAAAGATGGATCCCCCAGGGACATCATCGTGAAACCGCACTTCTACACCGTGAAAGAAGAAATCATGAAGCGGGCCTGCAGCAACTCCCAGGTAATGTGCCTGGGACACCAGATACAAATCTTTGCAAACCTGGCCCCCTCCACCATACAAAAGAGAAGAGCACTTAAACCTCTCCTATCCATTCTCTCAGCTAAAAGCATCAAGTACTGGTGGGCCTTTCCCTTTGCAGTAAAATGCATATGGAAGAGCAAGACCCTCTCCTTCTCCTCATTCCCGGAGGGCGTAAAGACTTTGCTAGACCTCAAGCTGATCTCCCAAGAAGCACCCATGGACTGCTCTGGCTCTGCTTTGGGCTCTACAAAACGCCCACCTCCCACCAGCCCTATCACTCCCCTGTGGAGCTAGGCAAAATCCAAAAGATCCAAGGACAACTTACCCCCCTAATCTGGACAGTCTCACCCCTCAGGTTCTCTTTTTTTTCCTTCTACCCACGTTCCGTGGACCACCACTTATGGTCTCCTACCTGTCGGAGGGGGCTTCAGGCCCCCACTACTTATTGACCGCTACTTTTTTCTTCCATACTTGGTCCGACTAGTCGCTGTTACCAGTTCTAACGTTATTCTCTCTAGAACTTGGGCCTTAGCCTTTTTTGGACCTTTTTTCCAGTATCCTATCCCTGAGCCATTATGATTTTGGATTCTTCATGGGAGTCGGTCAGTTCTTTTTTCAGAAGTCACCTCCCTCCGCAGTCTGACTCCCTAGCATCTGACCCGGACTCAGGGAGATGGACATCTAACATCTTTATTTTTGTTTGATATTTGTCTAATATTGTGTTTTCTTACAGGTTCTTATAACTGTTCAACCGTGCTGCTGGTGCGGGGACCTGGTCCCTCATGTGCACCCTCTTACCCCATGGCTGCGGCTAGCCTGCCACCACGGGATAAGACGTTTTCCCCACTCGCTGGGGCGAATGACTTTTGTTCGGGGTCTCGGAAGGTGACTTTCCTCGCAGACCCAAAAGGGTCTGTTAGACAGCCCTCTTGTTTATTGTTATTATCTTCTCTTTTTTTTCTTTCTCTAACCTCCTTTTTTTTCAGTCAATCAGAGGTGGGCAACCCCACTTCCTTCCCTTCTCCTGGTTTTCTGCACTCCTAGGGTCCCGAGACATTTCCGAATCTCTATCTCTGCTCGGGAAAGTGACTGCTCCAATGCCGATAGCTCGCCCCTCTCTTGCCAAGGCTAACCAAGCCCCTCCACCTGTTTTCAGGATAGCTACACACAATGTGCAGGGCTTTAACTCCCCCACAAAAAGGAGGACGGTCCTCGAGGAGTATAAAAGACTTAAACTGGACATTATAATGATCCAGGAGACTCACTTCCCAATTTGGTACAGTCCTAAATACCTCCATCCCAATCTCCCAGTATTTCACATTGCCAACGCTAACGATAAGACTAGGGGGGTAGCAATACTTTTCTCTAAACACTGTAACTTTACGTGTTTGTCAATTTACAAAGTTAGTTATACTTTCCCTTACGAACTCTCCCTGCAGTCAACCTTCCCGGCAATGATGCTTAAACGAAACAATCCTACGAGACCCCATCAGAGTTAAAGAAATTGAGGAAGCCATTAAAGAATATTTCAGTTTAAATGGAGGCCCAGAGGTCTCCCTGGAAACCCTCTGGGCGGCGCATAAGGCCACCATTAGGGGCAAGCTCATTCAGATAGCAGCTCAGAATAAGAAAGCCCGCCAGGTAGATATCCTAAATCTTGAACGGTCATTTTCCTCCCTCAAGAAGCTACACAAGCAGCACCCATCCCCCGACTCTCTAGCTAAGTTCGATTCTGCTAGGCTCGCCCTCAATCTTGCCATCACTGCCTTGGCCGAAAAACAAATTTGTTGGAATTACGCTAAATTCTATTCCCAGAAAGACAAAATTGGCTCCATGCTCCCGCACAAACTCTCCCCTAGGAACATATGCCATACTATTCCCAGAATCAGAGTAGCGGGTCAACTCCCAACAGCCGACCCACATAAAATCCTCAAAGTCTTCCATAGCTTTTACTCTGACCTATATGGGACAGACAATACTGATAGAGAACAATTAATAGGTGCTTTCCTGGAAGACTCTCCCCTTCCACCCCTCTCTGCGTCCCATAGGGATCTCATGGAAGACCCCATTACAGAAGAGTAGATTCTTGAGGTTATCAAGAATCTTAGAACAGGCTCTGCCCCAGGCCCAGACGGCCTCTCAACCCCGTATTATAAAAAATTTGCCTCTACGTTAGCTCCCTTCTTGGCAAAATGTTTTAATCATAAAGTGAATGGCATCCCTTTAGACCCCCACCTCAATACGGTTATCCCCAAACCTGACAAAAACCCTGAAGAGGTGAGCTCTTATAGACCTATCTCCCTCATCAATGATGACCTCAAGATCCTCACCAAAGTGCTAGCAAACCGCCTAGCCTCCTTTATTAACCTGTATATCCATAAGGACCAAGTGGGTTTTATACCAGGTAGACAAGGTCCTGACCAAATCAGGAGGGTGATCGACATAGTCTCCCTCCTTAACTCCAGCTGGGATAAAGGCCCCAAACAAAGGGGCATGTTTCTTTCCCTTGACCTCCAAAAGGCCTTCGACACTGTCTCTTGGCTGTATTTATTCAAGGTTTTGGAACAATGGGGCTTTGGCACCAGATTTAGGAATACCCTTCGAACACTTTACTCTACTCCAAAGGCAGTCATTCGTCTTAGGGGTCACCTCTCGAGTCCAGTCTCCATTGCCAAGGGCACGAGACAGGGATGCCCCCTATCGCCATTACTTATCGCCATAGCAATAGAATCTCTAGCGATCGCAATTCGCCATAACCCAAACATTACGGGAGTTTCCTGTGGACCCCAATCCCACAAATGCGGACTTTTCGCCGATGATATTCTCCTCTTCATTACTTCCCCACTAATTACCCTTCCAAACCTTTTTAAACTTCTCAATGACTTTGCTGATTGCGCAGGCCTAAAAATCAATTATGCCAAATCCCAGGCCCTCAACATTTCACTTCAACCAGACCTGGTGTCTAGACTGAAGGAGACCTTCAAATTCGAATGGAAAGATACACATATCAAATACCTCGGAATTAATCTTACTCCCAGAATTGACCTCCTATATTCCCTGAATTTTCCCCCTGCATACAAGAAACTGGAAGCTGATCTAAAGGATTGGTCAAACCATAACCTCTCTTGGCTAGACAGAATCAATTCCATCAAAAGGACTCTTCTCCCACGACTCTTATTCCTTTTCAGATCACTTCCTATCCCGGTTAGACGAGATCACCTAAATAGGTTCCAAAGACAGGTTCTCAAGTTCATTTGGCAAGGAGCCAACTCCCCCAAAGAACCTTATTTCAACACAGATCCAAGGGAGGATTAGGGCTCCCCCGCTTCCATTGGTACTACCAAGCAGCCAGAATTGCCCAACTCTCCATGGTCTATTTGAAATTTGAGAAACCTGACTGGATGCAGATTGAAAGACGGGCAGCCCCTTCATTCACATTAGACTACCTCATCTGGATGCATCCCAAAAACAGACCTCCCATATTGTCTCCGATCCTCTCGCAATCTCTGGCCCTAAGGTCGTCTACCACCTTAGTATCTGAGCTTACTCCCCTCGCACACATTTTTCACAATCCAGTCTTCCCCCGGGACAACACATTATGGCCTTTAAGTGGTGGGTGGACAAAGGACTGTACCAAATTGGACACTTTTTCAACTCCTTGGGTCCCATCACAATGAGACATTGTATCACAAAATTGGAGATTCCCATTTCCGAGCACTATAGATTTAGACAAATTCATCATTTTCTCCACTCCCTTTGGAAGAATAAGCCAAGTCCTTCCTCTATCACTTTGTACGAACAGTGGTGCAGGCTAGCCAGGTATCAGAGGGGCGGCATCTCGATCATTTACCAGTCACTCTCCCTACCTAAATCTAAATCCAGCTACATGGGGGCCTGGGAAGATGACTTACAGCTAGACTGGGATCTTGAGAGATGGCAAACTAACTGTTTCAGAGCTTACAAAGGAATCCTAAACATGGCTCTTATTGAAGCTAACCTTAAGGTCCTCACCAGGTGGTACCTCACACCTGCTATTTTGACGTCTTTCAACACGTCAGCGGACCCTCTTTGCTTCATAAATTGCCAATTGACGGGAGACCATCTCCACATCTGGTGGAGTTGTCCCAAGATCAGAACCTTTTGGAAGAGGATATTCAACCTGATCACCTTAATCACAAATTGCCATCTCCCTAGAGTACCAACTATTGCCCTGTTAAACACGGATCTCCCCAAGGTCCCCAAACATTCCCGTAAGTTAATTCATTTCATCTTCCTAGGAGCCAAAATCACTTTAGCTAAAGCGTGGAAACAACCTAGGGTTTCTTTCGAGGCAGCCCATCGTAAGATCTCTTGGATAATGGAGCAAGAAAAACTAGCCAGTATTATCACAGAATCCACAACTAAATTTGAAATTTGATCTCTCTGGTCCCGGGTTATCAAAACCCAGCTTCCCCAACCCCTGGACCCCCCTGATTGAACTCCTATCTTGGACCTCTTAATTCTCCAGCCTTTACCCTCCTCTCTTCCCTCCCTTTCTCTTTTTTCTTATTGGCCTGTGCCCTCCCAGCCTCCAGGGTGAGAGGTTCACAGTTCCTCTAGTCTTGGTTTATTGCATAGGTCAGGGGGCCTCAACTCTTCCCCCTCCAATGGAGATGTTGTTCTTTTACCTGTTCATTGTTAATGGCATTACTCCTGCTCTAGGCTTGTGATCTTATCCCCACAGCAGGTTTAGGACATTAAACACTGGCTTCTGTGCCTGAACTGGGACCCTCTCAATGCCTATGTTATGTTTCATCATTTTTAATCTAATATGTTCTCTTTGAGCTCGATCAGGATTTCTTTTCACATTTAATCCCGGGCTCCTGTGCCGGGCCGGCTGGTCGGTGGGGCGGTCCTGTCCCTTTCCCCGCTCCGCAGCTTGCTCCCACTCGGGGCAGCGGGGGGTGGGCTCGCTTGCTGGGCGGGCAGCGGGAGACCGTGGATCATTCTGCTCCGTTGTTTATCCTGAATGTTCATTCCTCTAATATTTTTTATGTCACGCTCATTTTTTGTACCACCTTTGTAATGAATCAGTCCTTTCTGTTCTGTGAACTCTGTACAGACTTTCATAAAGGATTTCAATAAAAACATTGAAAACAAGATGAAGCAACAAAAATGCTAGTGCAACAGCAATTTTGCATTAAAAAAAATTAAAGGAGATTAAAGATATTCAGCCAGTCAGGAGATTGTTGGGTCCTCTCATGCTGGTTATATTACCATGCATCCCTCCAAATACTTTAATCTGTTTCAAAGCAAGGTTCCCTTGAGTCCCAGCAGCTACTGCCTCATTTCCTTTTCTGTCTGTTAGCCATGGTGGAGGGGCTGATTCCGTGTGAGTTCAAAGCCCCTATTGCCTGCCTTTTAGGCCCCTTTACCACTTATGCGCCTTTTCCCGTGACTAGGAACTGCAAAGTCGCATGACAAGTCATTCCCCAGGATTTCCAAAGAGTACCATTCATATCTGTACGACTTCATGTCGCGCCGACTTCAAAGCAGTCCCTGCATTCATTTGGTCCAACTTTGATGCAACTTGAGGTCAGTCGACTTCAATGCTAAACCCTCAAAGTCACATGCAAATTGCACCTGAATAATATAGATGTGATTTCTGTACTATTTCTGTACGCCTTTGTAATATGTTTTCATTGTGCCAAAGTTGCAACAAAGTCGGACCAAAGTCATACTGATCCCATATTGCGTCAAAATTGCATCAAGATCGCTGTAAAATCACAGCAAAATCGTGGCAAAATTGCGGTAAAATCGTGTTGCACAAGTGTGAAAGGGGCCTAACTGAGTAGCCACTCACAGCTTCACAGACAGATCCTCATGTCACACAGGGCAAAAACAACTGTAGCCTATGACAAAATGAATGGAGAAAGCTTATACAATCTCCCCTTTAAATATTTTGAAACTAAAAAAAGGCAATTTTTTAATACAATTCTTTGAAGACTGAAGCATGTTGTTTAGATGACAGCAATTTTCGTTCTTTACCGACCTCATTGCCAGCATGTTACACACCTTTCCTTTCTAGACCACTTTTCTGTTTTTAGTGCTGTGATAGTTTAGCTGACAATTACGTGGCCATGCAGTCGTTTATCCACATTAATTTTATATCCTTTTTTATACAGATAGAGCTCTCTGTTAGTGGTATTTAATAACCACTTTTTTACTATATAAAGGAAATGAGACCAACATCTAAATAAAAGGTTTCACTTACTTTCTGTTATAAAACATACCAAATAAATAGTATTTTTTCAGAATTTCTTGGCTTATAGACTTCCAGGTTCTAGAACTACAATTCTTTTCTCAGCCTCTCCTAGACTAAAACTGATTAGGGTAATTTCCAAACACATATGGAACATTACAGTAGGTGGTCATGAGACTACTGTATACATAGAGGAAGTGATGAAAGTTAGATATAGAAGCCATAGATATACTGTATGGAGGCACTCAAACTGGCTATACATTTATGCCTAGTAGAAGGGTGTCACTGTAAGATTATCTGCTTTGAGAAGGGACATAGACATTTAGACTGGTGTCCTATAGAGTTGAGCGGACATCTGGATGTTCAGGTTTGGTGGATTCGGCCGAACTTCGCGAAAAAGTTTGAGTTCGGCCCCGAACTTGACCCCGAACCCCATTGAAGTCAATGGTGACCCAAACTTTTGGGCACTAAAATGGCTCTAAAAAAATGTCTGGAAAGGGCTAGAGGGCTGCAAAAGGAAGCAAAATGGGGATAAGAGTAGAGCAAGTGCCCTGCAAACAAATGTTGATAGGGAAATAACTTAAAATCACATAAAAAAATAAAAAATGGGGGAGGTGGATGTGGAGTGGGAGGTTGAGGAGGTGGTGACCGTGGCGGTATAGGTGGAAGTGGTGGTAGAGGAGGAGGAGGTAGCCAACACTGTTTTTTGTTTGTTTTTTTTGGATGGCCCATGGAAGGCACACCAGCAGAGACATCAAAAAGCATAAGAGACTGCTGCATGACTTGGTGCTCAGACTGCTTGGCTGATTTACAAGGGGCTGAGGTGAAAGACAGATGGCCATGGGGTTCAGGTGCCAACTCTGTGCTTTCAGCAAGGGACCGGGAGGGAGACAATGTGAAGGAACTGGAGGCATTGTCTGCCACCCAATCTACTATCGCCTGTACTTGTTCTGGCCTCACCATTCGTTGAGCGGCATTCGGGCCTACCATATAACATTGAAGGTTCTGTCGGCTACTCGCACCTGAGGAAGGTGCTTCACTTGTGTGTGTAGCTGCACAGATCAACCACCTCCTCTCCTTGCAACAGGAGCTTCACCAACACCACCAACACCAGCAGCACCAGCAGCACCACGACCACGTCCCTTATTTAACGCTCTCCTCATTCTGGATGCAAATGTACTATTTAGCACAAATTTATATTATTTTTTAAGCTGGAAATGTAGACGCACTTTTTAATTTTGTGCAAGAAATGCACAGCAAGGTGCAAATGTACTATGTAGCACTATTTATTTTTTTTTAAACCAGCAATATCGACGCATTTTTTAATTCTGTGCAAGAAATGCACAGCAAGGTGCAAATGTACTATGTAGCACTATTTTTTATTTCTTTTTTAAACCAGCAATGTCTACGCACTTTTTAATTTTATGCAAGAAATGCACAGCAAGGTACTAATGTACTATGTAGCACTATTTTTTTTTAAACCAGCAATATCGACGCACCTTTTAATTCTGTGCAAGAAATGCACAGCAAGGTGCAAATGTACTATGTAGCACTATTTTTTTTTTTTTTTAAACCAGCAATGTTGATGAACTTTTAAATGTTGTGCAAGAAATGCACAGCAAGGTGAAAATGCACTATGTAGCACTATTTATTATTCTTTTTTTTTTGTGCAAGAAATGCACCGCTGGCCGCAAATGTAGTATTTAGAATATTTTTTATTTTAAACCAGCAATGTAGACACGCTTTTTTATTTTTGTGCAAGAAATGCACCCGCTGGCCGCAAATGTAGTTTTAGAATATATTTTTTTTTAAACCAGCAATATACACGCACTTTTTAATTTTGTGCAAGAAATGCCCCGCTGGCCGCAAATGTAATATTTTGCACAAAAAAAAAAATTAATTTGTCTAACTGCAATGTAAAATCAGTATTTAAATATGCCAAAATTTTGCCAACTTAACTAACAGAACAGGATTAAAGTAGTGTCCCTGACACACAAGCAGTTGCAAGTGCACTGCACTTGCAAAAATGGCTGCAAACGCCCACCTAACAAACAGAAAAATTGCTTAGGTTTTATATGAGGCACTTTGCTTAGCAAACAAAATGTACTCTAGCAAACAAAAATCTCTTCTGGCACCCACCCATCAATAAATCACTGTTTTTAACAGATTTTCTAAAGCTAATCTGTCCCTCACAGCAGCAGCAGAATCCTCTCCCTATGCTAGTATGAGATGATTTTCTAAAGCTAATCTGTCCCTCACAGCAGCAGCAGCATCCTCTCCCTACACTAGTATGAGATGATGTGACATGCAGCACTACGTGACTCCAGCTAATATAGAGGCTGGGTCACATGATGCACTGGCCAATCACAGCCATGCCATTAGTAGGCATGGCAGTGATGGCTTCTAAGGGCAAACGAGTGAAACGCTTGTTGATTGGCTGCCCTGAAGCTATTCAACAGGCGCAAAAAAGAACACGGACACCCTAAAGTCCGGTACGAACCTGAACTTTACAGGGTTCACTCAACTCTAGTGTCCTACAAGTGTACAGCTCTTATCATATAGCAATAAAATAGTCCTTCAAGCCTTTTTACATTAAGGTTCCATGACAGCTTTGGGCCTTCTACAAAGGTTATCTGCTTGCTGATCACAGCCATTGTTTAATCCTTGTGATTGCTGTGATTGGTTTACAGTGATCACAAGGCAAGGAGCCACTCTGAGTGGCTCTTTTGATTGCACAAGACAGTCAAAGACATTTTAAATCTTCTCTTACAAGAGTAAGTGCCTCAACTGGACATCTGATTACTCTGGCTGGTCATTAGGTGACTACAAAATAAGTGGTTAATCTAACAACATAACAGATAGAGTCTGTTTGCTTTCACCATCACAGTAAAAAATAATTCAATATTAAAAGGAGTTTTATGCTGCATGTTTTGTACAAGGAGAAATACAGTGACTCAATACTGCTTGCTTGTTGTAAAGTTCCAAACATGTGTAAGCCATATGTCATGGATGACAATGCTGGATAGCATTGATATTATCTTATCAATTCACCCTTAGATAACCACAAAAGATTTGACATGCATATTCATAATTAGTTTTATATTTGGCATATGATTAAAAGTTCATTGTTCAAAATAAAACTTCAAATGCCCCGGAGACATCTTCCACAACATAATAAATCAGTATTTGTTCTCATGCACAACATAGAAATACAGTATTTTTGTGCAGTTATTAAAATTAAAATGACACTTTTTTGAGTAATTAGGAAAAGAAGACTGGGATAGTGGCAGGGAGCATTTTCCCCCTGCTTATTCTCTGGCCAATACTAATAAAATATGTTGGGCTGGTTATCTTAAGTTTACATTTTTCACCATTCAGACATGGACCAGAGCAAGCAGACACATGCTGACGATTATATAGCTACGTGCTTCAACTTTGCAGCTTTGAAATGTTGTTTTACATTATGTTTAGAGTTGCAAAGAAAGCTGATGCTAGAAGAAAATGTGGGTCACAATAAAGCATGTGATTTAGAAACACCCACCTTTTATCATACTATGCATTCTCTCTACACGCAAGGTGGTCCCTTCAGTCTACTCCAGTCCAAACAGTACTGACAGTATCACTCCGGCTTGCCTTGCTCCCGTCCTGCAGACCCACCCACAAGACTCTGGCCATTCCACTTTGATTTCTTGCACCATGACATCACATGACACATGCTCAGGCACTGTCTCCACCAGACCCGCCCCCCCACCGACACTGCCCGAACGCACTGTAGCAGACACTCGGATGGTCTATATATGCAGCTCCAAGCCAAGCGTCACTGCAATATTTTCTTTTTAATATGTTTATTGAATTTTAACATAGGAAAATAAATGTGAACAGTAGTTACTTCTGTCCACAGGGCTCAGAAGTGAAGATATACATTTATATAAATTGGGTACAACCCTTTGACATATGAAGCAAACAGTTATGACATAGCAAACATGGTTAGTATTTCAAAATAAAAAGAAGGGGGAACAAACCCATATATGGGTGGCTAGTTCTTCTTCCATGTCCCCAAACCTACAAGGGCCGGTTGTTTGACATAGACCGATTAGACAGATAGCCCAAACCCCGTGAGCCCCAAGGGGCTCATCCACACCACCCCCATGGGATCAATCTGTGGACATGGAGATCCCGTATAGGCATCACGAGGGCCAGGGGAGTGCCCCCCCACCTCATCTCATTTATTATCTATGTGCCAACCCATGTCAGAGCTAGTGCTATCGCTACAAGAACAAGATGGAGGAGGAAACATTGGTCCAACCTTGTTCTGGCCTTACACAGCAATATTTTTTACTAGCAACCTTTTCCTGTCACTGGATTTTACTGGCAGGAAAAAAGTGACCATTTTTTACTGGCTGCCAGTAAAAATGCTGACGGTTGGCAACACTCTTTGTGAGTAAGGTAACTAACACAGTGTGGCACAGTGCCAGTGTTGGCCAGAACTTGGGCATATATCAAGTGGTGCTCTTATTATTAAATGTTGATGTGTGGGTAAGTCTAGAAACATCAATTATGGCACCAACATCCCATTTAATAGAATATCAAGGTAGAGCATAAAAGTATGGGGACTTTAAAGGTGCTGATTCAAACATCAAATAGACAGTAATTATAAAAATATACAATTTTATTTGTACAAAGAATCATTAAAAAAAGTTCTTTCATGCAAGTGGAGCTTGGGCATGTATCACAAAAACATAGTCACATGATTTTTCACACTCTTGTTACATGTTTCGCCATATGGACTTCTTCAGACAAGATGCGTGGTACATCAGTTATTACATAAACAGACATATATTAGATTTCAGTTTGCAAATATATAAACATACACGTTCAAATGTACTTCACCTGCACTCTATGAGCAAGTGGAGACTTAAAGTTGCAGTGTTGAAATGATGTGTAGACTCAAAAAATATAATAAGGAAAGCATATCCGATAAAGGGCAATGGCTGGCTCGTGTGGCTTCTTACCTTCAAAGTTTTAGGACAAGAAGACTAAGTTATTTAAAAATATGAAAAGTGTCTGCTCTGAAGTCAGTCAAATCCCCCCAAGGTGAGGTCCACCCCCTATCGCCAAAGTCTACCACAGAGAGGGGTATATATGTCTCTGCGTGCTCACAAATGCAAGCGCGAGCACACGGTAGATTAAAATTGTATGTATCTACAAAGACTAAGCGATAACTGTTACCAAAGGTTCTCAGTTGGGACAAAAAGTCTCATGCACATCATACTTCATCATAACAGCCTATGAAGACTACTTACTAGAGGGCATCGTCACAAAAACAGAGTGTATCTTATACATGTATGCTGCCACTGTTGAATATACACAAAAAAAGATAATAGAACTAGTCTATCTGTTTAAATACATACAGGGAGACAGCAAACTACACCATAGGCCACTAGATATGCAGGCCAAGCTGAAAAGCACTGCATTTGATTGATTTAACAGATACCTGCTAGCTTGGAGTAAAAGCTCCTTCGCTTCCAAGAAATCCTCTGTTGCCTAGTTCGGAAAATATGCTGTGTTCCATGGGTATGGTAAGGAACTGTAGACAAACACCCCAGTATTAGCATCCTAACACCTGATCACATACTGATAATAAGGCAGGAACACAGCCAAAGATAGACTGTCATTCATACCAACCTCCTTAATGTGTGTGGTGCTGCGCCATGCTCCCCTGGACTCCAACAAAATTGCCACTGCCATGCGGGTCTCTTTATACCCCTCCCCATCATGTGGATGTGATGATGGCATCACAGGATGCGGACACAAACACTGGTGGGCCGCACTTAAGCAGTGAGCATGTGCGGGCTGAACAGCACAAATGGAGCTCAATCCCACCCATGGACAGTTACTGTCAGTGGGTGGAGATGTAAGTCCACCTCCCATGAATCCTATGCAAAGTTGCCTAGCAACAAAACCACCATGCAGTTAGCCCCCCCAGGGATTGGGCATGCCAGGCAGGCCCATCATGGGTTGATGGTACCCAATTGCTCCACTATCCAGCGGGTGACAATCGAGCACCCATACCCATATTCAGATGGGCGAGTCCATGCATACCCCTGGGCATCCATATGGGGACTCAAAGGCAAAAGGACAAGTCTAGGGGAATGCAACCTGATCCCAAAGCAGACTCATGAATTCAGTCAGAGAAATGTATCTATGACTGAAAAAAATGTATACCATCATTCATGTGTGCCTTGGTTCACCACCAGGTGGAGCAATGGCTCACAGGGCTACCATATGCTTACCATATTGTGAACGTTTGGTGATCTGAATATTACCAGCCTTGCCAGAAATGGGAAAAATGCATCAATATATATATTTTTATCATACAGATCTCCACATGTCATGGAGCAAATCTCAAAATGCTAAAAAAAACAAAGGAAAAAATGTCACAAAGGTTCATGTACTAAATAACAAACTCATATAAATGGATGCCATAATGGCATACTACTTTATTTGTTTGGACATCATCCGCATTAGCACACATAGCACAAATAAGTGGTATCCCTTGGAAAGTCTGAGGGAATTAAAGAAGTGAAATGGGGAACTGTCAACACAGGAATAGATGGAATAAGGGAGAGGGAAGGAAATAGGGTAAATAAGGAAGGAATGTGAATTGAGGAATAAGTAAACAACCTAAAAGATGCACATTAATATCCCATCTTATAGGAAGGATTTTAAACTGAACCCCTCATTAAGTCCTGGATATTTCATAGCTTGTAAAGAGTATATCCATCCAGTTTCAAGCTGCAACAGCTTGCAGTAAACCTTACCCCCATGCTCGTTCAGGGGAATTTGTTCTAGGGCAAAGAAACCTATGGCTTTTAAATCAAAATTATGGTAGAGGCCCATATGCTGGCTTATGGGTGTCTCCATCTTTTTTTTTATTCTTTTATAAAAGGGACGCTTTGTTTTGCCCATGTAGTATGCATTACACTGGTATTTAATGATATAGACTACGCCTATTGCTTGGCATCTGACCCTATGTCTAGGTGTGAATACAGCGTTGTTGGGAAGAACAATGTTTTCACTTCTAGAAATGTAAGTACAGTAGTTACATTTGCCACAGGGACATGTTCCAGGGGTTTGTCTCCCTGAATCATCTTCCTGGGAATAGTGGCTCGCTACCAGTGAATCTCTGAGTGACTTAGATCTTTTAAATGTAATTTTCGGAAAGGGCTTAATGTGCCTGTTCACCTTCTCAACTGAGGTGAGCAGGTACCAAAATTATTATATATATCTTCTACTTTATGGTGTTGCCTATTGTACATAGTAACAATCCTAGTTGATAAGGCTTTAGTTGTTCCTTTAGATTTGTACAGGTTGGACCTATCCTGGGTCTTAACCCCGTTGTACACTTTCCTGAGGCAGGTCTTACTGTAGCCATGTGTTAGCAATCGCCCCCATTGCCCTTTATGGGATATGCTTTCCTTATTATATTTTTTGTGTCTACTCATCATGTCAACACTGTAACATTAAGACTCCACTTGCTCATAGAGTACAAGTGGAGTACCTTTGAACATGTATATATGTATATTTGCAAATTGAAATCTAATATATGTCTGTTTATTTAATAGCTTATGTACCACACATCTTGCCTGAAGAAGCCAGTATGGTGAAACATTTAACAAGTGTGTGAAAAAAATAATTTAACTATGTTGTGATGAATGTCCAAGCTCCACTTGCATGGATGAACTTTTTAATGATTCTTTGTACAAATAAAATTTTATATTTTTATAATTACTGTCTATTTGATGTTTGAATCAGCACCTTTAAAGTCCCCATACATTCATGCTCTACCTTGGTGCTCTTATTAGTCCATTATTACATATGATGAAAACAGAAACAGAAAAAAGTGACTCCTACTGTTAAAAAGTAAGCTGCAGGTGGTAGTGACCTTTCCATGTCTCTACCTATTTTAGTGGCAACTCATAATTACTTAGCATATAAACTCTTACTGGTTAAGACAAAACATTTATTGGAATTAATTAGCAGCTCTTTCAGCTTGCCTTTGGGTATAACTTTTTAAGTCATTTACACTATATGATGTATTTGGTTATAAATATACAGTATATACTGTGTGTATAGTAGTGTATCCTGTAAGATTAATATGTTATTATGAAACATTTAAAAGTTCACTTCATTAATAACAACATTAACATATTCACTGACCATAACCAATGTATAGGGTAATAGTGATATTAACCCTGAGCAATCCATTTGCATATGACTTTGTGAGATTATTGAAGAAACCACGTGTAATTACCTACAACTGATGTGTTCTTTCCCCTATCACCACACTGTAATGTATTGATGTGTTCTCTTTCCTCCTATATGAGATCAATGAGTCAAGGCTTCCAGCTCATTTGATAAAGAAGCCTATAGGCAAGGGCTACTGGTCTTTTGTGTGAAAGCGATCATGGCTTTGGAAGGGTTACTATAAACTTTAGATGTATTTATATTATTCATTTGTGAAAAGACAATTTCCCATAGGTTGTGGACCATGGCCTTTGTTTTCCTTTTTATATTTCTGGTGGGAAAGCAGTGGGGTTGATTTACTAAAACTGGAGAGTGCAAAATCTGGTGCAGCTGTGCATTGTAGCCAAACATTTTCTAACTTCAGCTTGTTCAATTTAGCTTTGCCAAAAAAATGGAAGCTGATTGGTTTCTATGCAGAACTGCACCAGCTTGTCCACTCTCCAGTTTTAGTAAGTCAGCTCCATTATCTTGTGTGTAATATTTGATTTTCATTAACCTTTTTCAACATACACAATAAAGGTGTATACCACAGCCATCAGTGAAATCTTGGAATGGTATATACATATTTTAAGCTTTTTACAGTAATGTATGGAAGGAGGGATTATACAAGCAAGGGATCGCCAGTTACCCATACTGCTTTCCTTTTTGCACAGAAATGCCTTTCCTTGTTTAGGCATCCTGTTTTTTTGTAATGCTGCCATTTTTAAATCTTTCCATATTGCCTGTACATTAGACTCCTTAGTATGCTTAAGATCTTAGAATCGTAGAAGAATGAAAGCAGAAAACAACCAAGTGATCCATCAAGTCCGGAATTTTCACTTAGGTGAGGAAGCAGAAAGTTCTGGGCTGCAGCACTAAAAGGTTATACGTCTTTCCAAAACTAAGGAAACATTCTGCAATTGTGTAGGGGGAGTCTTATTTCGATGAGTGAAGGCCTGTTTTAAAGTCCTTGTGCAGAGAAATGGCACAATTATGACTCATTTGGACTCATGCGGACAGACATTCAAGAGGCAATATTGCCACCTTCTGAATGCCTATCTATTTATTTTTTTATTGCAACCGAAAGGAGTTTTCGAATGCATGCACCTTAGCATTTGGCTTGGCTTCCGGTTACGGCATGGCCCTTATTAACTTGGGGGTATCATTTTTTGCCATGTAATTTTAAGGTGTCAATTAGGGAGTGATATTTTACCACCCCCTATCTCAGGTGTAATTCATCCTTTTCCAATAAACCTGATTTTTTACATTGGAGCCTTGTAAAAGTAGTGGTGACATCATAACTGTGCAGAAAGCACAGCTGTGGGTGGGACCTAGCAGGTCCTCCCACTACAGGCTGCCTGTAGAAAACTACAGGAGGATGGGTTCAAGACAAGCCAACCTGAATAAGGAGAAAGAGCAGCAATGACCAGTGTATATTACAGGTAAGTCCTGCACAGAGGCAGAGTGTAAGAGTTGTTTCACTCTAGATTACTAAATAGATCTGGAAGAAATACACAAAGGATACCAAGATGTAGATTATGAATACACATGGTTATTTAGATAAGATTTATTTAGTTCAGAGTTCAGCTTTAACCTAAAGCTACGTTAAAGGGATTGTAAAGTCTCAACGTTTTTCACCTTAATGCATTCTATGCATTAAGGTGAAAAAACCTTCTTTGCTGCAGTGCCCCCCCAGACCCCCCTTTTTCTTAATTGGACCCATTTGTTCCAGCACCATGCACTAGCCCAGTGGCTCCAGCCGCTGGCTCTCATCTCCTTGGACAGATTGATAGCAGCAGGAGCCATTGGCTCCCAGTGCTGTCAATTAAATGCAGTGACACGAGGGGCGGAGCTGAGTCCTGCTTTCTGGGTCAATGGACTTGAGCCTGCATGGGTGCCCCCAGGGAAAGAGGCTTTCCATACGGGCACCTGATGAAGGGGAGGACCCAGGAGCGCCGGCAGGGCACCCCAGAGAAGGATTGGGGCTGCTCTGTGAAAAACCCTTGCACAGAGTAGCTAAGTATAACATATTTGTTATTTTTATTTTAAATCTAAATCAAAAGGCCGTTATTAAAGCCACGTTTTTGAGCTGTTTTATATCTTAATAACGTCACACCATGTTATTCTATGGCCTCATATACATGTTGATGTTTTTAAGCTGTAGATGGCATTGGTGTTCTTAAGCTGTAAATCTAATGCAGGACCCGTGTGTTCCAAAGCTGCAGCGTTAGAGTGTTGTTGACGCTGAGCCGGCAAAACACCCAATAATGCTTAATAACGCCGTAGCGACGTAAACCAGCGTTTTTAGCTCCGACGTTTTATGTTTTAAAATGTACAAAAATAGCAGAGGGATGTCTTTTTAAACAAAACAAGACTTAGTGCTGACGCTCAATAACACGCATTAACGCCAATGCAAAACGCAGATGAAATTGCATTTTTAATGCTGATTTTTTCCTGGCATCGGACCCGACGTTACAGCTCATTTTTTCAAAATGCCCGTGTAGATAAGGCCACAATTACTTTAACAGTTTTGTAGACATGAATACATAAAAGTGAAAATATGACAGTATACAGTGAACAATGATGATAAGTAACAGAATGTCTGAATTGCGTGCCTGTCCAGAATGGTATGCAGATCCAGGCTAAAAAAAATTGCAAACATCCCAATTTATAACTAGCTTTTAGAATAAAATATGATATTTCCCAGCACATTTACCAACTATCAAGAATAAAGCAGATCCAGGCCCCTCCAGTGCTCATTACATAATGATCAGAGTTCACATTGGCTCCCTTTCTGCAGAGATAATATGTGACCAAAGGTCTGAGGTTTTAGTTACTATATGTGTGCAGCAGTATTCCCAGGGAATGTTTCAACCTTTGCTTTTTATTACTATAAGATCACTGAAATCAAGAGTTCACTAAAAAACAGTATGTAATGCAGTTTGAAGGTTCATTAAATGCATTTTGTGTTGTGGATCTCTGTATTTCATTTTTAGAATTTGGCTAAATCTGGGCATAACTCATAGGTGATGACATACATAATAGACATAACTTCAATCAAAGCCAAAAGTTTTTTTTTCCAGAATGTGGATTTTTTTTATGTGAGTTTGGACGTGGATGCTCTATCAGATGCTTTATTGTCATGATCTCTTTCTCTAAAATCCTTTCTTTGTTTTCCTGTGCATTGTAGAGGAAAATGTTGAGCTCACAGTTTGCATTCAGGTATGGCTGATGTAAATCTGTCATACAGGAAGAAGGATCACTGTATTTTTGAGCAGACTGAAACAATGTAGTTATTGTTTTTATTATACTTTCATGTTACTATTGCCAGAAATCAACAGTAGAAAACAGACACTTTTGCTGCCTTCATTTCATTTAAATTCCAAATTCCCACAAATAGAGCTTTCTTTTGGTGGTATTTGATCACCCCTGCGGTTTTTATTTTTTGCTCTACAAATAAAAAAAGACTAAAAATTTTGAAAAAAAAAAAAAATTCTCTATTTTTGTCACAAAACTTTGTAAATAAGTAAATTTTCTCCATCACTGGTGGGCACTGATGAGGCTACACTGGTGGGCACTGATGTGGCAGTACTGATTGGCACTGATGAGGCGGCACTGATGGAGGTGGCACTGATGATGAGGCACTTATATGCAGCAATGATGAGCACTGTTAGGCGGCACTGATAAGCAGCACTAACGGGTACTGATCGGTGGCACTGATATACAGCACTGACGGGCACTGATATGCAGCACTAACGGACACTGCTAAGCGGCACTGATGGGCACTCATAGACAGCACTGATTGGCACTCATAGGCGGCACTGGGCACTGATAGGTGGCACTGATGGGCACTGATAGGGGGCACTGGTAGGTGGCAATGGTGGGCACTGATATGTGGCACTGGTAAGCACTGATAGGGGCACTGGTGGGCATATATACTGATAGGGGCTCATTCCCTGGTGGTCTAGGGTGGCATCTGAAGGTGGCACTGAGTGCCATCCACATTGGGCACTATGTCTCTTACCTGGTGGTCTAGGGGTGTCTCCCTGGTGGTCCAGATCGGCTCCCTGGTGGTCCCTGGTCGGCTCCCTGGTGGTCCTGGGTGGGTACATCCCTGGTGGTCCCTGGGCAGGCTCCCTGGTGGTCTAGGGTGGCGATTCGAGGGAGGGCTGTGCTGATAAATAATCAGCACAAACCCTCCCTGTCAGGAGAGCAGCCGATCTGCAGACCTGAGTACAGGAAAGCCAATAAACAGCTTTCCTGTGTTACACTGTGACCATCCGTGATTGGTCACGGCTGATCACATGGTAAAGTGCTTTGGATGGAAGCACTTTACCGAGATCGGTATTGCGGGGGGTCAGACTGACCTCCCACACCACCGATCGCCGCAATGTGCACCCCCCCGGGCACGCTGTGGCTTGTTATCCTGAGGACATCATATGACATCCAGTCAGGATAACTAAGCCACTTCCCGGCCGTCATTTTGCATACGGCGGTCAGGAAGTGGTTAAAGTGGAACTTTACCCATAACAAAAAATAATGTTCTGTAGCAAGGAACATACATTCCACAATAATAATTATGCTACCAAAATTAGTGTATGCTGTAAATTTCATCCAGCATTGTTCCTGTTTCTTCTTGCTGGGGGCTGCCATTTTGCTATAGCCCAGAGCCCCGGTAGTAAATCATAAAGTGGAACTAAACACATTGATTTAATGGTTTAAAAAAAAACAGTTACATTGGAATTGCTAACTGTGACACCTTGTCCTCAACCAAATTGTCAAACCATCAAATGGCTGATCTCATAACTGATCACATGTGTACCACCATGGCAGTTGAAGATCAAACAGAAGCAGCTTCCTTAGCTGTAAAGGATAAGAGGGTTTAATTCAGCTTTAAAGCTGTCAGCAGATTGGCTTCTATAAACTCGCCATGCCTAAAAATGCCTAAAACTGGAGAGCAACTGAGCATGCGCCGAGCAGGGTGAGACAGTGTATTATTAGATTTTAAACAGTATACACAGTGACACTTATTTTTAATGTTTTAGATAACCTATACCTGCAAAAGGAGCCAGCCTGAAGTGATCTAGCAGGACCTAATTTTCTGACTAAAGTTTCACTTTAAAGCAGAACTTAACCCATCAATTCAACAGTTTCAAAAGCAGTTATATTCCCAGCATGCCAGAAATGCTAACTGTCACATTTGTTTTTGCTTTCAACCAAACTGTCAAACCATAAAATGGCTGGTGTCATAACTGATCACATGTGCAGCATCATGGCATCTCATCTTTAACTTCAGTATTTGGTCAGGTGAACCCTTGTAATGGACCTTAAAGTGGAAGTAAACCCTTCTATTGTTTTCAGTCAAGAAAGCTGCCATCTTGGCCTCTGTTTAATCTTCAACTGCCTTGATGATGTACATGTAATGAGTTATGACACCAACCATTGGCTGGTCTGCCCTACCCTCTCCCTGCCACCCCCGCGCACAGTGAGCATGTGTGCGCATTTACATCCTCTTTACCCACTTGCCGACCGCAGTCTGACGGCGACAGAGTGGCTCGTTATCGCTAACCGCCGTCATACGACGGCGGCTGCGATAACTAGTGCTGTGAGCGTGCGCCGCCCGAGCCGTGCGCACACATGCTCACTGTGCGTGGGGGGGACCAGGGAGAGGGTAGGGCAGACTCGATCACTGCCGGCTACCCGCGATGGCCTCCCCACAGTGAAAGAACGGAGGTCCGTGTATGTAAACAAGGATGTCCGTTCTGTTAGAGGGGGAAGGGCGATGATCACAGGCTTCCTGTATATGGAAGCCGTGATCATCCCCTTTCTCCAGCCAGGGCAGCCCACACACAGTTAGAACACGCCCAGGGAACACATTTAAGCCTTAGAGAGACCCTGCAGGTTAACCCCTTTACTGCCAATGGCATATACACAGTAATCAGTGCATTTTTATAGCACTGATCGCTGTATAAATGCCAATGGTCCCAAAAAAGTGTCAAAATGGTCCGACATGCCCGCTGCAATATTGCAGTACCGCTAAAAATCGCAGATTGCCGCCATTACTAGTAAAAAAAAAAAAAAAAAAAAAACCCCAGAAATAAATTCTCATCGTCCGTAAATGTGGCAACTTTTGAGCAAACCAATCAATAAACGCCGATTGTGATTTTTTTTTTTACCAAAAATATGAGGAAGAATATAAATCGGCCCAAAAATATTTTTTTTGGGATTTGTATTTTAGCAAAAAGTAATAAATTTGGGTTTTTTTTGCAAAATTGTCGCTCTTCTTTTGTTTATAGCGGCGATCAGAAATTACACAGAGGCGATCAAATACCACCAAAAGAAAGCTCTATTTGTGGGAAAAAAAGGATGCAAATTTTGTTTGGGTACAATGTCGCATTAACGCGTAATTGTCAGTGCCGAATCGCAAAAAGTGCTCTGGTCCTAAAGTGTGAAATCCTTCCGGGGCTGAAGTGGTTAAAGCAGGGGTTTTCCCAGTAAAGTAAGATAAGGAGGGCTGTTAGTTTTTCTTACTTTCAGAGAGTCATGTAATCAGGAAAGCTGGGAAAGAATATTTTAGCTTAAGAAATTAGGTATGCTTCTTTTTTTAATAGTGTCATATCTTCTTCATATGAGTTTTCGTCAAAAAAAAAAAAAATGTTCATGAGTGAATTTTCATCCGCATTCCCCACCCCCCAAAAAAGAGACCTCCCTCAAAAAAGAAAAATCACACTTGATATAGGAATAAAAAAGCTGAACGCAAGGCAGAAAAAGTTTAATTTACATATATTCCTCAACAGCCAAAAAGGATATAAATCCACTTTGTGTGCAACAAATGCATCCAAAAACCCCCGATATTACCATATAAATGTATCAGTGACATTACCATTATGCTGCTTATAACATGTGCAGAGAGCAGAGCTTTGGGGGAGACTCAGCAAGCTCATCCATTCCAGGCGGCCTGCAAGAAATATGGAAAGAGGGCAGATTCAAGACCAGTCATCTGGCTCAAACAAAGAGATGAATAGTGACTGGTCTTTATTACAGGAAGCTTTTGTACAAAGGCACACTGGATTACTGCACAGATCTAGAAGAAATACACAAAGCACGCCAAGATAGAAGTAAGAATATACATGCCTTTTGTATTAAGACAATATTTTCTTATCCTTTAGTTTAGATGTAAGTTGGGCCCCTTTCACATGGGCATTCCGTTCAAGTCCGCCTGTCCTTTTTTGCAGGCAGACCTGAACGGACTCCCCATTCTCCTCTATGGATCATGACATCTGCCGCTCTCTGAACTGATCCGTGGTCCGTAAAGTTCAACCACTGTACACTTCTCTTCATCCCATTACTGACCTCTGTACACTGCCCAATATACTACTGACCCCTGGACACTGTCCTACATACTATATACCTCTGTACAGTGCCCTACATATTACTGACCTCTGTACACTGCCCTACATACTACTGACCTTCTGTACACTGCCTTACATCCTACTAACCCCTGTACACTGCCCTACATCCTACTGATCTCTGTAACTGCCCAACATCCTACTAACCTCTGTACACTGCCCAACATCATATTGACCTCTGTACACTGCCTGAAATTTTACTGACCTCTGTACACTGCCCTATTTACTACTGAGCTCTGTACACTGCCCAATTCACTACTGACCTCTGTACACTGCCACACATACTACTTACACTGACCAGGAATCAGAGCAGATAACCAGGCCTGAAACTAGTCAAAGAAATTATCCTGTAGTAACAGATGTTCTGCTTTCATGATGAACTCCAGCATCAGCCTTGTGGGGGTAACCAATTACTCCTCAGACATGAAAAAAAAGTGGCAAGTTTCTCACTGAAGCTAAATTTTAAGTTGGCTAGGTTTAGGATTCTACAGTGACATTAGTTTTATAAGATATTTCAAAAGTTTCTGTTTCTGTTTTATGCCTTATTTACTTTTCATTAGTGTCTGGCTAGTTAATTTCTTTTGTTTTTTTAAAAGAGTACAGTACCCGGTGATCTTTTGATCTCTTCCATGTTGTCCGAGTAGATCTCTACCTCTCAAAGGTTGCCTTTGTCTGGCTTAGGCGTACCTATAATTACACCCCAAAACACATTTGCTTCAAGGTGCATAAATTACATATGCCATTTCCTGACTACCTATCACATTTTTCTAGGCCCTGGAGCAGGATAGTGGATAGTGGAGACACCCATATGACCCCATTTTGGACAGCAAAGCAAGGTATTTTCTAAAATGCATAGTGAGTCTTTTGAAAATGTAATGTTTTCCCACACTTTTTGGAACATGCAGGAAAAAAATGAAAAATTATTTTTTTTAACTCAAAGTTGTCAATAATAAGATTTTTTTTATAACACATATCATAGGCGTACTTAGAATTACACCACATTCCGCTCCTCCTCCCAAGTATGGTGATACCACATGTGTGAGACTTTTTCACGATGTAGCCACATAGAGAGACCCAAAATCCAAGAAGTACCTTCGGGCATTTCAGGGGCATAATCTATGCATCTAATTTCCTTACTACATATCACATATTTGGAGGTATTGAAGCACCAGGGCAGTGGAAACACCCAGAAATGACAACACTTTGGAAAGCACAGACCTCAAGGTATTTTAAGAGGCATGGTGGTGGAAAATACAGAATAAAAATTAAAAAAAGTTGTCAATTTAATAATATATTTTTTACGTACAAAAAGGGTATACTTAGATTTATAACCCAAAACATATTTTGCTACTCCTCCTGAGTTTGACGATACCACATGTGTGAGACTTTTTCACTTTTGGACTGATTATACACCACACATTGTATCTTGTGTATCACACAAATCAACCATTTGTATCAAAACGTATGTACTGTAATGGTTGTCTCTATACAAATGGTCAGGGAATATAGCTTAGTGTAGTATCTATAGCAGTCCAATTTTCTACAAGCCAAGCAAGCCTAGCCTACTGGTACATGGCTGTCCCCAGGAATGCCATGTTAAGAGGCCAGGAGTGCAGTTGTATGCAGAAGATGGCTAGGATTGGTGTGTAGCAGGAACACAGTCAGTGGGACGTGCAGTTCAGTCCACAAGCAGATATATGGTCAGCAAACAGGCAAAGGATCTGTCCAGGCAACAGGCAGAAATGTGATCAATAAACAGGCAAAGGTTAGTACAGGTTGCAGTCAGAGGCAACACTGCACTGGCATGGCTGTGATCAGGAACACTGTTGCTGGCTTACATTGGTCTAGTGACACTTGAGACTAGTATGGCAGAAATTAGGAACACTACTGGTGACCTTCAATGGTCCGGTGACAATGGGACTGGTATGGCGGCAATCAGGGATACTGTTGCTGGCTTACACTGATTTGGTGACACTGTGACTGGTGTGACAGTGATTAGGAACAACTGTTGCTGGCGTACACTGGTCTGGTGACACTGTAACTGGTGTGGTAGTGATTAGGGACACTGTAACTGGTGTGATGATTATCAGGGACACTGTAACTGGTGTGGTGGTGATCAGGGACAAAGTAACTGGTGTGGCGGTGATCAGGGACACAACTTGTGTGACAGTGATTTGGGACAAAATGACTGGTGTGACGGTGATCAGGGGCAATGTGACAGGTGTGGAAGTGACTATTACAATATGATTATTGTATAAGCAAAAATGTATCTATGTGTGGTTGCCATCCATTCATGATGCCATTTTTTACTATTGTGATAGCTGTGATTGGCCACAGCTAGCACATGGTACAGGGCTGCTGTGATGGCCTTGTACCATGTGATCACTATGACCAATCAAAGAGATCATGGTAGTAAGCAATGGTGTTCTGAATGACAGCCATTGTTTACTACTAGACATGTGATCGCTGTGATTGTTCACAAAAATCACATGGTACCAGGAGGGGGTCACAGTGGCTTGATACTGTGTCAAGTGGATGCAACAGTCACAGATTGCACCACTGCAAAATGCAACTTTATATGGACAGTTTGGTCTGTTAAATTTGAAAAATAACAGACTTATTGGCTGGATCAGCAGGTGAAAATAAAGGAAAAAAGCCTTAAAATGGAGAACTAATGTAGCCACTACAGCTTAGAATCGGTGAGCTGCAACTTAACCACTTGCCGACCGCCGATCGGCATCTGACGACGGCAAAGTGGCTCGTTCCCGCAAATCGCCGTCATACGACGGCGGCTGCGGGAACGTGTATAGTGAGCGCGCGCGCGCCGCCGGAGGCGCGCCCGCGCGCTCACTGTGTCCAGGGGGGGCCAGGGAGCGGGTGCGGCGGCTTCGATTGCCGCCGGCCACCCACGATGCCCCCCCCGGAGCGAATGAGCGGAGGTCCGTGTATGTAAACACGGACCTCCGCTCTGTGTGAGGGGGAAGGGCTGTGATCACAGCCTTCCTTTACGTGAAGGCTGTGATAACTTCCCTTCCCCAGATAGGCAGTCCCCCCACAGTTAGAACACGCCCAGGGAACATAGTTAACCCTTAGCGCGCCCCCTGCAGGTTAACC
>BLSH010480204.1:586427-598433 GCA_018402905.1 Glandirana rugosa
GGAAGTCTACGTGTTTGTAAAAAATGTCTTTACATATAAATCGACTTCCAATCTACATAATTGGGTCGTTACAGTACTGAACCCGTCGGTAAGAGGTTTATTTTTCGTTTTCCGTGTCGAGTCATTATCTCTTGCGACGACGAAAATAAATTCCACCATAATTTGGGTTATGTTTTTACATAATTGGTGAAGTCGGGCCTTCCTAAAGGTCGAAATCCTGGCCTCGGGAAAAACGCTAAGCCGCGACGCAGCGAAATTGACTGTTAACGCGCCAGCACGCTGCAACATGGGTTTGCTTTAAACGCAGGAAAAAAAGGGTACAACGTCGCACGACCGCGCAATTGTCAGTTAAAGCGACGCAGCGCCGAATCGCAAAAAGGGCTCCGGTCCTAAAGCTGGAAATCCTTCCGGGCTGAAGTGGTTAATACATTTTTGTATTGGGTTTAATACCACCTTAAATAAAAGCAGCAGCGTTCTCTATTACTGAGCTGTGCCTTTTGCTTTTTATTTGGAGAATGGCTGCCCAAGTCATGACATTGCTGGGTTAATACATCTAACCTTCAGCTAAATATACATTTCTGTAAAAAATGTTTGTGCATCTGAAGGTTGTAAAATGAAACTGTCTACAAAGCAGTAAGCTTTTCTGACATTCTGAATCTTAGCTGAAAGTAAAAGCATCAACATTATTTGTAGCCAGAATTAATTCTTGTTTTTTTAGTGATCTTTAGCATTAAAGGAAAAGGTAGGGTCATTTTATATTGCATCTTTAAAAAGAAATCTTGATTACATTTTGATTAGTTGCTACCTACAAAATGATCAAATCACAGGCTGCACATTTCCTACAAAACTGCCTCTGAATTGCCCTGTTCTGATATCTGACAACACTTGAATGTGCCTCTGGAGAAATTTGTAATTAGATCATCTGATAAAATATTAAGGTTAAAGTTGTCAACATGTAGCATTTGTAGTTTGAGTTTAATAGCTGGGCTGTTAGTAATTTCATTTTAAATCTTTAGCAAAATGGAAAATGTTATCAAAGAAAAAAGGTTTCCTTGTAATAAATCTAATGTATTGAAGTGGTTGATGCTTTTATAGGAACCATGAAGAAGAATTTCATTGTAGTTCATCATTAGTGACAGACCTTTTAATTAACAAGTGAACATTTAAAATAAATAACAGTTTATAATAATGAAAATTGTGAACATGCTTGTATCTAGCTGTTTATAAAAAAAAGGAATGAAACCTTTATATTTTCTTAGTTGTGATTACTTGTCAGTGTGTTTTGCATGTGATTATATCTATATTGAAATAATTATGGTCATATTTTTTTCATTGAGCTCACATATTAATGCATGCCTGCATGTAGGAAACAAGTAACTGCTATAATTTCATCGATGATGTAACTCTTTTGATGTTTATTACACTAGATTGGACTCTGCGTAGGCCCAATAATGGTAAACCGTGTCAATGGGGTGTGGTCATAGGCAGGAACTACCATTAAGCCAATGTAGTGCATTAAACATCAATGACTTCACATCATCAGTGTGTTTCCTTTTTTGAATGAATGTTGTGGATGCAAACGGAGCTGGGTTCAAGAGGCCAGGCACCAGGTTCACTGCAGACTAGAGATGCGTACTGGGGTTTTGACCAGCTTAGGTCTTTAGGACCTTCAATAGTGGTAAAATGTCATGCTAATACAGCTCCCATCCATTGCCCACTCTATAATGTGACAGTGTTGGGGCCTAGTGATTAGAAGTAAGGTCTGAGCACTGCAGTATGGAAGGAGGACACATGATCCCTCATATCTGGGATCATTTTGTACTGGCTGCAGTGAAGGAAAACAGGTTTTGGAAATACTGAAGTAATGAGTATCAGTTGGTCAGGGGGCAACAAAGTCTCACAAACACTGTCACTGTGGGGTTGATTTACTAAAACTGAAAAGTGCAAAATCTTGTGCAGCTGTGCATGGTAGCCATTCAGCTTCTAACTTTAGTTTGTTCAACTAAGCTTTGATGAAAAAAAATGTAGCCTGGTTGGTTTCTATGTACAGCTGCACCACATTTTGCACTATCCAGCTTTAGTAAATCAACTCCTGTCTCTATCAACAGAAAACAGAACAATCCTTTACTGCCACCAACATTTGCAACTTTTTATTTAGGAGCTAAGATTCCAAACATTTCGAATTGTGCCAGTTTTATTTGGTTTCTGGCAAGATGAACCATGGGCTGTATTGTAATATCTCTTGGGGGAACTAATGATAAGATATGTCTAACAGAATGTAAAGCTTTTGCAACACCAGCGCAAGACGAAATGGTAGCATCACATGGATTTTAATAGAATAAGTCAGTAAGTTCAGTTTCACAAGCATAACCCCTTTATTTTGGTGTAAAAATCTATAAAACAAACTTGTAGCGTTGGGAATTTTGCCACTGAAGTCTCTTTTAAGGTTTTAAAGTTCTAACTACCTTTTTCTTAGAAAAAAAAAACGATTATTTCCTGGACAATTCCTGATGTTACAAATATCTTTAAAAAAAATGAATTGCAGATTCCTATCAGCTGGTATGTGTATTGAAGCTTACATGTTGATTTTCAGTCACCTCCTGCTACAATTTTCTACCTCCTCAGTGCTGATTGGCAGGGTCTTCCAGCTATGTAAACATGATCCTTCCAAGTGTTGCACTGATAGATATTTTTCTGGCCATAACTGTGAGTTAATCATAATAGCAGGTATGACATTTCTGGGGGTATCTGTAAGCCAACAGTGTACAAGTTCAATACAAGTAAACCAAGTTTTTAATTTTTTGTCAAGTTTTAAAAAATCATACCAGCTCCAAATTGAACTAAAAAAAGCTAAACCATAAGTTAAAAAAAGATGTAGCATTTAAATATCTTATCTACAATTAAGCCCAATTGATTGAAACCTATTAGAAGGTCAGTCTCTGGCCCAGGACTACTATTGTGGTTGTTAGTGCAATAATATAATTACCCTTAAAATTTTGTTGAGGGAATTTGGAACAATTAGAACTTCTCTTTTTTATAGAAAAAAAATCAAAGGGCTGGCACAGTTTTACTTTAATTTCTTACTATTTAAAGCATTGTTGTGGTTATAAAGAAAAATATTTCTCCACTGCAACCCCCCCCCTCCCTCCACTCACCCGACCAATGGGTGCAGGTTTCTAGCAGTTTGCTATCTGTAATATTCAAACAATGACAGGGAAGCTGCTTGCCATCATAAAAACCTTGTCTGAAAATGTATTGATCATTCAGGTACATAGGCACTCCCACTTGCTCCTCTTCCCTCTATTATGGGGCTATATACAAGATTGTAGTAATGAAAACGGTATCATTATCAGTACTCAGCATGGATTCATGAAGAATCATTCTTGCCAGACCAATCTATTAACCTTCTATCAAGAAGTGAGCTGCCATCTAGATAAAGGAAGGCCTGTGGTGTATCTGGATTTTGCAAAGGCATTTGATACAGTTCCCCACAAATGTTTACTCTACAAACACAAAGTTATGTAAGCATAGACCATAGGCTGAGTACCTGGATTGAAAACAGGCTACAGGGGCAAGTCCAAAGGGTGGTGATAAATGGCAAGTACTCAAAATGGTCTGGTGTAGAAAGTGGGGTCCCCCAAGGATGTATCCTGGGACCAATCCTGTTTAATTTATTCATAAATGATCTAGAGGATAGGATAAACAGCTCGATCTCAGTATTTGCGGACGATACAAAGTTAAGCAGGGCAATAACTTTTATGCAGGATATGGAAACCTTGGAAGAAGACTTAAACAAAATAATGGGGTGGGCAAATACTTGGCAAATGAGGTTTAACATTGAAAAATGTAAGGTAATGCATTTGAGTGCCAAAAATAAGAACACAAGTTACTGGCTATGGGGAGAACTTCTGGAGAATCTAGGATTGAAAAGGACCTGGGTGTCCTAGTAGATGACAGGATCAGCAATGACATGCAATGCCAGGCTGCTGCAAGGAAAGTAAACAGAATATTAGCATGCATTAAAAAGGGGATTCACTCCAGAGATAAAACAATAATTCTCCCACTCTACAAGACTCTGGTCCAGCTGCATCTTGAGTATGCCCTCCAGCTTTGGGCACCAGTCCTCAGGAAGGATGTGCTGGAACTGGAGAGAGGCCAGAGAGGGGCAACAAAGCTAATTTCAGGAATGGAGGACCAAACCTATGGGGAAAGACTACAAGCATTGATTTTTTTCCCTCTGAAGAGGAGATGCTTGGGAGGGGATATGATATCAATACACAAATATCGTACTGGTGATAGCATAAGAAAAAAACTTTTCAGTGAAAGTGAATTTAAAAAGGCACGTGGCCATTCACTAAAATTGGAAGAGAAGTGGTTTACCCTTAAACTGCATAGAGGGTTCTTTACTGTTAGAGCGGTAAGGATGTGGAATTCTCTTCCACAGGCAGTGGTATCAGCAGGGAGCCTTGATAGTTTTAAAAACTATTGGATGGGCAGCTTAATGACCACAACATACAGGTATATACGATGTACTATTGACATAAACACACACACACATCATAGGTTGAAATGGATGGACTGGTGTCTTTTTCAACCTCACCAACTATGTAACTATGATGAACTGTTTCTTTTTTATTGTGTGAATACTAGTGTTTTTTTTGGATGCTTGTTATCCCTGATCAATATTATGAAAACTAGGGAGTGGATTTTTTTTTTGAAACATTGTTCCTTTCTGTACACAAATACTCCCCTGCTTTCTATTTTATCTTGCTGAGACTGTGATCCACAACTTACTAGTTAGCTTCTTTCAAAACACAATTAAAGAAATTATGCACAAATCAGCAAGCGTAACACAAACAATTAGTTAGGCAACAACAGGGAAGGGTATTGATTGATCCGTTGCAAAGGTTTACTAATTTAAAACTTTCAAGAACTTCTTTCCCCAACAACACTATCAGGGGGTTACAGCTGCACTCACATAAAAAATGTTTAATTGTTTCTAGGAACAATTACCCATATTCCATATATAGTCAGTATAGACCTGAAGGACGCATCATTTTTATCAATTCAGCAGGGATCTTGTTACTAGAGCATGTTAGAATGTAATGCATTTTCTTTATTATACATTTGTTTAATATGTTCAGTCCTTAGGGGACAATTAACAAGGTTCTATGCCTAAATATAAAATTGCATTGTTGTATTAAGGAACTATGTGCAGAAGTGTAGCCCCCACCTCTACATAGCAGTTGTATAACTTGCATATGGTTACCACAACTAGAAAATAATAATGTTTGATCATGCCAAGGGATGTGGAAATCCCCTTTAGGGCCTTTTCAGAAAATTTTAAGAGTGTTTTCTTTTATTTAATTTGCTTTAAGGGTGACAATTACTACAAATAAAGGCATCCTGGAGAGTGGAGGGGGGAGAGGAGTGCAGTAGAGAGTGTTCGGGTGTGCAAGGCAGAATGACAAACTTTTGGATGTGTTGTGATTACTTCTCTACTTGTAAATAAATATAATTCTTTATAAAAAGATAAATCTAAAGCAATACATTTTGCTCCTCCTATTGTAAACCAAGGCATTTTTTGTAGTCACTTTAGTGATCAAGGACCCTGCTTCCTCATGAGTGGCAAAATCCTGTTCCTGAATGGTACAGCTAGCATCTGAGGCTGAACTAATTGTGCATTAATTGGTTAAAAGAGAAGTGTGGGTTTTTCTTCTTAATCATATTTACCTAGCTGGATGCAGCTTCAGTCAAAAGCTGCATCTGTCCCCCGCCAACGCTGACACTGAGAACCGAGTGATCAAACATTGCCAATCTCTCAGTTCTCACAGCTCCCTGAGCAGAGAGTGGGTGACTGTCAGTCACTCACGCTGTGCTCTGCCCCCCCACACACTCACTGGAGCACTGAGCTGTGGAGGGGGCGGGAGCGGACAGCCCAGGCTCTCAGAAGCTTGCTTAGAGGCTGAGCCAGGTGCCGGTCCAGGTATGTGGGCAGATCCTGACAATATGGTCGCAATCTTTCCTGAGCCTTGACTGGAGATGTCAGCTGACAGCGGGCTTCAGCCCGCTGTCTGCTGAAAATGGGTTACAGGAGTGTAGAACAAATTGCACTCCTGTGATCCACAAGAGAAGTACATCCAGAAAATGTCCTCTGCCTAGAAGCCCTAATAACTCACATCTGGATAGCAGATTTAGGCCCCTTTCACACGGGCGTTCCGTTCAGGTCAGCCTGTCCATTTTTTCAGGTTGACCTGAACCCGAGGCTCCATGCAGCCCTATGGAGTGACAGATGTCAGTGAAGACATGTCCGCTGACACCCGTCGCTCTCCGATCTGCTTCGCTTCCATAAAGTGTGACGGAGGAAAACCCTAATTTTCCATCCATCTGTAGATCGGATGACAATGGACAGATGGATCCTTTGTCATCCGATTTCCCATAGGGGAGAGCGGGGGCTCTGACTGATCCATCTCTACACAGAGAGTGGAGACAGCTCCGTCATCCGATGGTTCAGTGGGGATCAGGGGAGCAATCCCCGTTGAGCAAAACGGTCCCCACTCTCAGACACGTCCATGTGAAAGGAGCTTTAGGCTTTTTTTTTTTCAACGCAGAGTTGGATGCACAATTATTTTTTTTTTTTTTATGAAAATGGGCTTTATGTGAAGAGCACCTTTAGGTATTTTTTCATAGTAATTTAGAGTCACGAATGTCCTCTGTGAAAATATGTATACTAATGAAATGTAGGTTTCATCTGTATTTCAAATAACATTTTGAATGATAAAAAGAGAATATTTTTCTTTAAATGTTTTCCATAAAAAAAAAAACCTTTCCCAAATCTAAAGTGGAACTTGTAATCGGATTTAATAGACTTCGGGATCTTGCTGAACACCTATTTATTTAAGTCTGACTTAGTCAATGCAAACGTGTCTGAGAGCGGCATGACATTTCTTCAGATTGAAATCGAATACGCTCAGCATCCTTCCCAGGAAATCTCACTGATATAAAGCAATACATTCTAAACTCTATTTGAACTCTTCTCATTTTATCTAATGCTTATGTTCAGAATAACAGGATTGCATTTTCTTTTATAAGTATATTTCTTTAACAAAAAGGCAATTACTTTCTGTAACGCGTAGCAAACGTTTGCTTGAGCACTAGGTAGAATATTTAAAAATTGTTTTTTTTCCAACAGCTTTGTCACATATATATTTGCTATTCACTTTCACCTGCACATTCGCCCAATATAGACTGATATTTTCAAGCTGATCTCCAGACAAAAAGCTAAATGCACAGAGGAAATTAATACTTGAGAGCTGTTTTACCTCCAAAAGGATCTGTATTTCTGTTTATCCAGTCCAAAGATTTGTACAGCTTGCCTGCTCCTTTAAAACGTCTTTTTAATGTTTTATCTTCTATTTCCCAAACCATACCCCCAGCATCTCTTCTTGATCTCCTAAATGTAGGTGAGTAAAAAGGGCATTTTCTTTTTTTGATTAGCTATACGGTTTGGGGGGATAGGGGAAACTAGGGATCAGTTTTACTGTAATTTACAGCAGTGTGCCTAATGTGTTAATACAACATTACCTTTTCTTTTTAACAGTATAAATGGTAACAAAAAGCAGATACAGTTAACAGCTTACCCTTTAAATATCTACTACAGAATTCAGTGTTTTGCCTGCAGCTCACTAAATCAGTAACGCAACAGTGTCCTGTATCTCCTGCTGATGGCTGAAATGATTCCTGAGGTGACAATCGTTACAATGTAGTTTTACTACTAAGTCTGCTCGTTAGTACATTAACGATTATATACTTTCAACTAACTATGGTTGATAATCTATGGGTTACTCAGTTCAGATACACTGGGTATGAGATTTGCATGCTGACTGTTCACAATAGACTGCATACAACCAAGCACTTCTAATACATTCTATTGTGACACAATATACCTTAATTATTACTTTAAGAAAATGGCAACCCTATATATGGAAACAGTCATATGATTATTTGGTCTACTTCATAATACTGAACAGCATTTTAAAAAGTGCAGATACTCTAAAAATATATATAAAGTAATTTTTTTGAATTTAGCATAAAGTAGTCAAACCTTACAACCCCCAGTCATTTTTTTTATTGCTGTGTTGATATTGTAGAGACATCTTCATTTGTCCTAGTGACTATTGTCTATCCCCAATAGGGGCAGAGGACAAATCATCCAATCTAAACACTTATTTTAATGACAATTGTTTAAGAGGGTATTTCTCTCACTTTGGAGAGTTTACTTTCTTCTTCATCTGTCTACAAGACAGGAAGTAAAGTGAATTTCAGCATTCTCCTAATGGGACATAGATGACAGAAAAAAAAAAATAGTGACATTGTTTGATAGTTGGTAAGGTTGAATAAAGATACCAGTCCATCCAGTTCAACCTGTGTTAGTGTGTGTGTGTGTTTGTTTATGTCGCTATCATTTCCCATATCTCCTGTATATTGCATTTTAAAATGCTCATCTAAAAGTTTTTTGTAAATATTGATATTTCTCGCTGACACCACCAACTGTGGGAGGCAGTTCTACCTCCTTTCCCCTGTAACAGTACAGAACCTCTTACGCAGTTTAAGATTAAACTGCTTTTCATCCAACTTCATTCAGTGACCATATGTCTTCTTAAAGGAGAAGAATGGCCAAAACTCTTTTGGCTATCCTTCTACTGTGGGTCACAGGGGTGCACTTAGTTCTGCAGTGCTGTGACCCAGATTCAGAAGGAATTGGGCTAAAGTCTGCTGCTAGCTGATGTCACAAAGCCGGTCCAGGCTCTGCAGGGATCCCAACAATAATGTCAGGATCTACTCTGACTGGCAGCTGGTTTAACTTGCTGCTGAGAGCCTGAGCCAGCTGTTCTTCAGCGGTCTTTGATCACTTTGTTTTCAGTGAAGAGCAAATGGGGGACAAATGCAGCATTGGATCAATGCTGCACCCACCTAGGTGTGTATATATTCTTAATTTTTTTGAGATCCCACTTTTTTAAGAAACCTGAGTAGTTTTCTCCCTATGATAGAAAATGAAAAGGGGCTTTTATTAATTTCCTCCTCTATCCGAAACAAAAAACTTTTGGCTTGTACTTTAAAGCAGAACTTAACTCACCTGGTCTTTTTCTGGGTTACAAGACCTTCAGCCATCTCAACTGACCATATGAACATCTAAGGGATTTAAAATGACACCCGTGCAGGCCAATATACAACTGAGGGAAAATTTGTGATCCCTCAGATCTGTCAACACCTCTTCAAAAAGAGAAAAAGGTGGAGGTTCCTCAGTGAATCAAACATGCTGGAAGATGATTGGAAATCATAAAGATACTGTAAACGGACCCTCAGTGCCTTAAAAAATAGAATTTTTTATTTATGTATTCAGTAAAAAGCAATACAAACCAGTGAAACAATGATTAAAAATATGACAACGTTGTCATGGCTGACCTGTATGACGTCATAAACCCCACACCAATCAACACCACCACACATATGGTTCATGAATCACCAAACTAGATCCTGAAAAATAGATGATTCGAGCAGACTGCAAAAAGTGAGATAGTGCTGTCTGCAACAATGTATAGACAATGGCAAAATAAGGGGATCAAAAATGGGATTGAACCACAGAATAATCGGGACAGCTGAATGTGGAATAGAATGAACTTGAGAGAGGGATCAGACTGATGCTAGGTCCTTGAAGTGTCCCTGTGATTATTTGTGAGAGCAGGTTCATCCCACCTGTTAAACCATCTTTCACCACTTCTCTGTTATGTGCAGTCAGGATATGGGAGCCAGCAGTCAGACTGTATCAGTCCTGTCTTGTTGCCAGTTTAAACAAAGTCAATAGTATGCTCACCCGATCCTCAAGTGACTGCTATTGGTGTATGGATGTCCTCAACTCCTCAGTTCATGCTGCTGATCTGAGTCAGTGCCCGGGGATGGATCATCCGGGTGCCGTATCCACCAGCTGCAGTAATCCACGTGTGCTGTGAGTATCCCGGGGTGGAGGGGTGGAGTAATTAGAGTCCAACTGACCAGAATGAAATTACATAACTCTTTTAAAGTTACATTCTAAAGAAGATTAAAGTGGTATTAAACACAAATCCAAAAATGTAATAAAATGCGGCGTACCAATCATTAGGTGTGCTGTCTGCATTGTTTTTTTTTTCTTTTTTTTTTTCTTTTTTTTTAGACTTATTTCATTCTGTTTAGACCTGGTGATCTGGCCAGTAACACACCTCCTGTATAAGAGTGCCTACACTCTGGATGGAGGAGCAAAAGAGACACCTTTGGAGCATTGTTATTCTGGGGGGAGGGTAGGGTTAGAATAACTACCAGTTACAGCAATAGTTTTGCTCTTCTTTGGATAGAGATTTTTTCAGAAGTAAATAAAAGCTGATTATTGTAAGCAGTCATGTTATTGGTTAATGGTTTGTCCCAACCCTCCAACTACTACATCTGCAGGATAGCTTGTTCTGTTGAAAAATAACAAACTTACTGACAGGATTACTAAGTGAAAATAAAAGAAGGAAAGTATAAAAAAGAAAACAAATTCAGCCATCAAATCTAAGAATTGGTAAGCAGCAATATAATAAATATCTGCTTTTGGGTTTATTGGTGCTTTAAGTTTGTTTTAATGCAAACAAGACATATCTTTGTCTGCTCACAATTTGTGTAAACAGTTTGGTTCCACTTTTAGAAACCAATCAGGGGTCCTCTCTGATTGACATCAACAATTTGAGATCTGATTGGTTGCTATGGATTTTGAATGTTCCATATAATTACTGTTCATTGCACTGTTTTTTAATAACTTTGATGATGCTGCCATATTTTTAAATGGTATTCACATGTGCATTGAATTGCATTTTTGGTCATATGTGTGCTTAGTTACATAGTTACATAGTTACATAGTTAGTCAGGTTGAAAAAAGACACAAGTCCATCCAGTTCAACCAAAAAAAAAAAAAAAAAAATGTATATACATATATATATATACACACACACAACCAAATAATCCCATATACAATCCTTCACCCACAGTTGATCCAGAGGAAGGCAAAAAACCCCAGCAAAGCATGGATCCAATTTGCTATAACGGGGGAAAAAATTCCTTCCTGATTCCCCGAGAGGCAATCGGATTCACCCTGGATCAACTTTACCTAAAGATGTTAATACCCAGTTATATTATATACATTAAGGAAAGAATCCAGGCCTTTTTTAAAGCAATCAACCGTGCTGGCCAAAACCACCTCTGGGGGGAGTCTATTCCACATTTTCACAGCTCTTACTGTGAAGAAACCTTTCCGTATTTGTAGATGAAATCTTTTTTCTTCTAGACGTAAAGAGTGCCCCCTTGTCCTTGTGATGACCTTAAAGTAAATAACTCCACACCAAGTTCACTATATGGACCACTTATATACTTGAACATGTTGATCATATCCCCCCTTAATCTCCTCTTTAAGAATAAATAGAATAAAGAGAATAAATTCAGATCCTCTAATCTTTCCTCATAGCTGAACTCCTCCATGCCTTTTATTAGTTTGGTTGCCCTTCTCTGCACTTTCTCCAGTTCCCCGATATCCTTTTTGAGAACTGGTGCCCAAAACTGAACTGCATATTCCAGATGAGGTCTTACTAATGATTTGTACAGGGGCAAAATAATGTCTCTATCTCTGGAGTCCATACCTCTCTTAATACAAGAAAGGATTTTGCTTGCTTTGGAAACCTCAGCTTGGCATTGCATGCCATTATTAAGCTTATGATCTACCAGAACCCCCAAATCCTTCTCCACTATGGATTCCCCCAGTTGTACTCCCCCTAGTATGTACGATGCATGCATATTCTTAGCCCCCAAGTGCATAACTTTACATTTATCAACATTAAACCTCATTTGCCACATAGTTGCCCAATTAGACAGTGCATTGAGGTCGGCTTGTAAGGTGGAGACATCCTGCAAGGAAGTTATTCCACTGCATAGCTTGGTGTCATC
>BLSH010480204.1:604147-624673 GCA_018402905.1 Glandirana rugosa
ATAGGGACAAGAAGAGATACGACATCAAAGTGTGTGTCGAAGGTCTACAAACGTCTTGTCACTATAGTATAGTGACAAGACGTTTGTAGACGTTTGACACACATGCAAACATCTGGAAACTGTGTGTGAAACTACAGCATAGAGAAGAACAGGGATATGGTTTCGCTCTGCAATAGTTTCACACACAGCTTCCAGATGTTTGCAGAACAGTGATATCATATCACTACCCTAATAATTATTTATTTTAGGAGCACATTATGTTAAGAAAGACCTTGCTCATGTTTTTTCATATTAACTGTAGACAAATGGACACCGTGTTTAAAAGTTACATTTTGACCAATGTACACAGCAGATTTTTATGGCAACAATAATTTTAAATAAATAATTTTTGTATACACTGCAATCTTTCCTAACATTGTATTTCTGTCTCTGTGCACTGCAAGGAGCACAGGGCCATCTGTTAAAAAACCTCTCTATCCTACAGTCTTTTGCCTGTCCGTGAGCTAAGACCATGAACAGGTTCACACTGCAAGTTCACAAGTTGAACATAGTTCTCATGGTATGGGGGAACTATGCTTAAAAGCAATAATCCTAAGTGGGGGTGGTCAACTTAATAATATAGAGGACCTCAAGTACAGCCCCTGATATTACCAAGGGTCACACATGATGTTTAGTGCATGAAATGGACTCTGAAAACAGTCAGGGACTGGAAATACTACAGTAAATGGTCATAGACTGTGAGCATGATACAGGAGACAGTCAAAAATTGCAGAAATGCTAAAGGTGTAATTGGAACCTGGAGACATGCTGAAGGAGATTGTCAGGAACTTGGGCCATGTTACAAGAGACTGCTAGAGATCATTTACATTACAGTTCCTATGCAATTCAGTGTCTCCTACAGCACCCTTTTAGCTGCATTCACATGGGTAAATAGGTGCATATGGCATCTCCCAGGCACAAGAATACACTGACTCTTGCAGTAGCAATCTGTTTTATGTACCTAATCAAAAATGTGTATGTAGCCTAAACCATTACTGGTGCCACATTTGGTGGTTTACCGTATATACTCGGGTATAAGTTGAGTTTTTCAGCACATTTTTTGTGCTGAAAAAGACCCCCCTCGACTTATACCCGAGTCAGTGTCTGTGGGTGATCAGTAGTTTCACATTAAACAGAGCCGTGCTGCTTCTAAGAGCCGTTCTGTGCTTTGTAAGTGTGATTAAACACATTGGAATGCAGAGAATGCTGAGAGAGGTGTCAGATTTTCAGCTTGATGTCGGGAGGTGGGCGGGATAAGCTGATGTTAGCTGTTCAGTCCCGCCCACCTCCTGATCTCCGTGAAAAGCTGCAGCTCTCTCTCAGCATTCTCTACATTCCAATGTGTTTAGTCACACTTACAAGCACAGAACGGCTCTTAGAAGCAGCACAGCTCTGTTTAATGTGAAACTAAACTACCTTACCCATCCCTTGTGTGTTCTGGCTAATATCCCTGTGTCCTGGCTAATATCCCTGTGTCCTGGCATCAATATCCCTGTGTCCTGGCATTAATATCCCTGTGTCCTGGCATTAATATGCATTAATATCCCTGTGTTCTGGCATTAATATCCCTGTGTTCTGGCCAAAATCCCTGTGTTCTGGCTAAAATCCCTGTGTTCTGGCTCCCTGTCCCTGTGTTCTGACTGCTGCATTTCACACCCTAGGCTTATACGCGGGTCAATACGTTTTCCCATATTTTTTGGGCAAAAGTAGGGGGGTCGGCTTATACACGGGTCGACTTATACACGAGTATATACGGTATTTATTTTTTCTCATAATCATAATCTTTTTTTTTTTGTATTTGTTTTTTTTAAGATGTATTTGCATAAGGCCCCTTTCACACACACGGACCGTTTGTCCGTTTTTCATCCATCCGTTGATGGATGAAAAACGGACATCAATGCATCTCTATGGAAGAACGGATGGCAACTGATGATCATGTATTTGCATCCGTTTTCATCCGCTTCCGTCAGCATCCATTTTTTTGAACGGATGAAAGTCCTATTTTTCATCCGTCAAAAAAACGGATCGGACGAAAAACGGATGTAAACTGACGAACGGTCAGTTTTTCATCCGTTTTTGCATTGGTAGTGAATGTAAAAAAAAACTGATGAAAAACTGATGACCACAGATGAAAAAACGGATGAAAAAAACAGATGAAAAAAACTGATGAAAAACGGATGAACTGATGAACTGATGAACTGATGAATGGTCCGTGTGTGTGAAAGGACCCTAAGGGTCCTTTCACACACACGGACTGTTCATCAGTTCATCAAAGAAAGAAAAAGAAAAAAAAAACAAAAAAAACAAAAAAAAACAAAAAAGAGCGTCAATTTTGCAAAGAAAACAATATTTCTTACTTTCTGCTAAAATGCATATCCAAAAAAAAAAATAAATATAAAAAAACAAATGTATTCATCAGTTTTGCCCGATATATATTCTTCTACATAGTTGTGGTTAAAAAAAACGCAATTGGCCTATATTGATTGGATTGCGCAAAAGTTGCAGCGTTTAAAACCATGAGAATTAATTTATGGCATTTTTACTATTTTTTTTTTTACTGGGCGACAATCTGTGATTTTTATTGGGACTGTGGTATTGCGGTGGACATATTGGACATTTTTACACTTTTTTGGGACCATTGACATTTATACAACGATCAGAGCTAAAAATAGCCACTGATTACTGTGTAAATGTCATTGGCAGGGAAGGGGTTAACCTGCAGGGAGCAATAAATGGTTTAACTGTGTTCCCTAGGCGTGTCCTAACTGGGGGGGGCTGGGCTGGCAGGGGCATAACAGATCTAACTGATTCCGGTGACAGGGATCTGTGTTATGTCCCCTGTCAGAGCGGGTAACAGTGGTGTTTACATTGGCGGTTCCCTGCTTTTTTCTTCTATTGTAAGCGATCGCAGGTCGCCGGCGAACATTGAGTGTGCTCGACCCATGGCCACACACCTGGAGCTTGCGGCGGGCATGAGAGCACGCCGGTGGTGGCACGGGCTCACCCCCTAGCCACGCTTGCATGAACCGCCATTTATAGATGGCGATTAGCGTTATGCTGCCACCTTGCAGCAGTAAGTGTATGCGATGCGGTCCGGAAGTGGTTAAAGTTCCTCAAACACTCCATAATATCAGCATGCAAAGAGCTTCAGAGGGAGACAAGCATGTCTTTCAGAGTGGTGTCAGAGAGGGGCTGGTTGGAGGTGGGGAACGTGTTAATGGTGCCTGCTAATTCCCAGGAATCCTGACCAGTGCTCACCTTGTCATGGGGGTTTCTAGTCTCCAATGAGGGTTTTGGACTTTGCAGAGCTGCGGGATAGAGGTGGTGAGGCCTCTGGTGATCTCTGCGTAGGGCCGTCCTGGGAGCCTGGGCTTGGCGTGGAGGAAAGAGAGCCACCCGTGGAGGTGGGAAACTGGCTGCCGGTGCCATCTTTGGGAGAGCCGTGGGCTACAGGACAGAAGAAATGCTGAAGTTTTTTTGGCTGTGCTGCTTCTTTCCATTTTTGGGTCATCCCAGGGGGTTGGGTGTTACTCAGGCTGTGTGCTGGGGTGTCCGGATCTCAATATAGGCGCCTCAATCTAGCTGGAATCCCGTCACTGGAAAGGAGCTGCGAGCTCAAGCTTCCATACTACAGCACTGTAGCCACGCCCCCATCATAATCTTTTTTGATTATTCATTTGTTGATTATTAATTCTTAGAATAGCCATACGCTTAAACTATAGGATGAAACATTAGCTGCTTTTGTTTTCTTATTTGTTAGTATACAACTAAGCTTTTTCTGTAAAATTAAAGTGTACTGTATGCAGTGCAGTATCCATCACAACCAATCAATATTCATGTTTGAGTTGTTGTGCTCAACATGAAATCTAACAAAATGCTATGGGTTACTGTATCTTGCACATGAAAGTAAAATACAGAAAAAAATTAGCGCTATGCCAAAGGTCATAGGAGCCCCACATCTATTGAAGTCTATACAAACAATCATAAGTAGTACTTCTCTTACAATCAGAGAACATGTAAGTCCATTAGAGCTCTGCAATGTGCAATATCTTGCTCATGACTCTAGCCCTTTTCCTTGACTTATAGCGCACATCTAAGTTAATTTTTTCCTCTAGTCTCTTATAGCATAGTTCCTTATAGCATAAAGTAATAGTCTATATAGCACTAGTCTCTTATAGCATAACATCTTGTGCAAATGAATTTACTATTTTAACAGACTGCTAACTCGTAGCATTCCAGTAATGCATAAATCCTAAAAGTTAATATGGTGCTAAAGCCAAACATCAGATCAATAATAGTTCCTATTTTAGAAAGTATGTTGCTAGAATTAATTGCTTCCACCTGCAATGGGACTAGAATATTATATCATAAAAAAGTGCTGATGTTTGCAAGATCTAAATTTAAGATATAAGGCACAAACAGAGTGCTTAGAGAGCAAATTCAGGCAACAGTCCAATTAACTCTGTATTATATCCAACGCACATCATTGAAAATGTGCTAAAGGATGCTGTATTTGTTGCCTTATATCCCTGTAGGAATTACATTCCTGTTGGTCTCTCCTGGCACCTGTGAGTAGTCTATGGACTTCATAGTCAAGTAGAAGTAAGAAAATTAAGAGTTTTTGGGTGGTGAAAAAAGTGTAGTGGTGGTCAATGTGCACAAGAAAGAGGGTCAGAGGTGCTGTAAGGAATATGGTAAGGTATTGGTGCATATATTGTAGGCAGGACAGAATGTGAGCAGAATGTGCTTGGATGTAACATTTCACTGTGATCTAGATGTTGGACACAGAACTATGTGGACATGGTCAGTAAAACCTGCAAAGGTTTTAATAACAAGCAAGGCTGAATTAAAAAAAAACTTTTGAAAGGTAAAACAGTAAACATATGTATTGCAACTTTGTACTTAATCAATCACTCTCTGTCAATCTATGCTCACTCAATAAATTAAATTCAAAATACTAACAACAACTTACAAAGCCATCCACAACTCAGCTCCCACTAGCCTAGTCTCAAAACACCAAACGAATGGTTCTCTTCGTTCCTCCTAAGACCTCCTACTCTCTAGCTCCTTCGTCACCTCCTACCATGCTCGCCTCCAGGACTTTTCCAGAGCCTCTCCCATCCTATGGAACTCCCTACCCCAATCTGTCTGATTATCTCCTAATCATGTTTGCTTTTAGACAATTCCTGAAGACCCTCCTCTTCATAGAAGCCTATCATGCCCACACCTAACAACTGTTACTTTTTTTTTTCCATGAACTCATCCCCACAGTTATTACCTTTTGTATCACTTGACCCTCCCTCCTAGATTGTAAGCTCCACTGATCAGGGCCCTCTGATTCCTCTTGTATTGAATTGTATTGATACTGCTCTGTCTGCCCTCATGTTGTAAAGTGCTGTGCTTACTGTTGGCACTAGATACAATTTTGTATTATAATAATAATAATAATAACCACTTGTCTGTAATTCCACTTTAATTGTAGACTAGACTAGAGTAGAGTGTAACATCTGTGGGAAAACAAATACATATATTTTACATAACCTTCATGAAAATTTGCATTTTCCAATAATTCCCTGCTTCCCAAATGTGTTTGAAAAAAATGTGGCCAGCAAAGAAAACTGCAAAATAAAAAAAAAAAAACACTTTTTCCTGCATATTAGGTTACATAATATCCACTCAGCAACACCAAAGCTGAATATACAACAGACATGAAACAAAAATAAATGCACTGGGAGATGAATATTGTGCAATCTTACAAACTTTAATTCAAATTCTGTTGAATAAGTCAGAACTAACAACAGAAAATGTATGTCATGCAAATTTTGACTGGATAATTCTTTGTCCTCGCAACAACATAATTCTGTGCATGGTTCTCCAGGGAGACAGAAGAACATTTATCATTTCTCATTTATAATTTCTACTACTCATTTTTTCATCTTAGCTTTCTATACAATTATATATAAAAGATGACAAGTAGTAAAAGGTAAAAAAAAGAAGATGAAGTTTGACAAGCAAGAAGGAGTTGGACAAAGGAAGGAGGTTACAAAGAGAAAAAGGGGGCTGAGCAATAAGTGTGGACAGCAGTAAAGTAAAAATGTCTTTGCTACCTAGACCTGTTTCCAAGACATGTGCAGCTTGAGCAGTAGTGTCCTCTAGAGAGTTGTACCATATGTAAGAAAAGAACACTGTCCAAAAGGATTAGCTGCCAAAGAGGAAAGGGCCAACAACAGCCAGATCTCTACAGGAAGACCACTGCTTTCACACAGAAAGCAAGCTCCTTTTTCTGCGCCATGCCAACAGGTCACAGGCTTTTCTACTTTACTTTACAGGCTTTTCGACTATACATGTTTTCCAAAAAAAAAAAAAATGTAAGACTTTTCACACCTTTCATTTTGATGCACGTGTAAGAGGCATGTGTATTCTTACTTAAATTTTGTTTTTCTTTTGTGTATTTCTTGTAGATCTGTGCAGTAATCCAACATGAAACTTTGTCTTTTGAGAAGAAGCTTCCTGTAATAAAGACTAATTACTGTTGATCTCTCTGCTTGTGCAGGGTGACTGGTCTTGTCTCAACCCCTCTGAAAGCTATCTGTGTGATGCCTGTAGTGGGTAGACCTTACCTACTGGGTGCCTCCCACAGCTCTTTTCTCTTCGTAGGTTATATACAGAACAGCGGAAATGTAACTAGGCTTTCAACTGCATTTTGGTTACACAAATTGGAATCATATCTTCTGGCTATTGAAGAATATATTTAAATGAATGAATGAATTTGTGTTGAATTCCAGCTTTAAATTTAAAGTTCAGCTTGGCTTAACTACAAGTTGACTAGTTAAAAAAAAACATTGCTATCAAAAAATGGATACATTGTAAATATGAGTATATTACACCAAATAAAAGATTATGGCTTTTTTTCTGTTGTTTCTAGGTGGTACGTGCCAGAGCCCAGCTCTTTCTGCGCTGCTCCGTCCTCCACTCCCAACCTTACAACCTCCACTGGACCTGAAACAACTCCTTCCATTTTCTTTGGACAGTACAGCGGCAATTAATCTTTTTCCAAACCTGACTGCAGTAAGTATATGATTTTTATTTAATAGCTGAAAATGAATGAATGAACAATAGTTGTCTTTTCAACATCATGGAACTGTGCTATTGTTGCTAATTAAAATGCTTCATTGGTATTCAGGTTAGCACATCCTTTTATATTACAAAACAACTCGAATGGGTGTCATTTATTTACATAGCTCAATGAAAACACACACACATCTATCTATCTATCTATCTATCTATCTATCTATCTATCTATCTATCTATCTATCTATCTATCTATCTATCTATCTATCTATCTATCTATCTATCTATTTCATCTATACAGTTCCACTTGCATTCTTTTTAAAATAAGTGAACAATTGCAATAACATGGTATTTCAAACTTTACAATTAATTGACAACTGTCAGAATTCTAGTCACAAACCCTTTTCTGGCAGTAATAACACTGAGCTATAATGATTAATGTTCTCTTTAGGCTGAAATGTTGGTGTAATAAATTATTGATTTTCTACTTCCTATCTAATATCATGTGTCTGAAGATGCCTATCTCATAACAGATCAGCTCTGTACATGTGCAGACTGCAGGCATAAAAGAGAGTTTAAGCTCAGATGTTAGAACCTTTTCTAGTTAACCCTTCACTTGCCATTATATGCAAAAGGCCTTTTTCTTTTATTTTTTTGCCTAGTTTGATTTATTTCAACATGTTTACAGTTAATTACACCATTTAGACTTATATCACTCAGAATACCACCCAGAGAGATGAAAAATTATGTATATCTCAAGCAAAATAACAACATTAAAAATATAGCTACAGTAAATAATAGAACTTGTGAATATAACCTGGCTTTGGTGGAGAGCACTAAAGTATTAGCATATTACACAATTTAATGGGGGGTGTGTCATAGCGGACTTTGCTTTCATTCCCGTTTACAAGCTCAACAAGCAGTCATTGCCACTATTTAGTTAAACCTAGTACACACAGGCCGAATGTTGGGTGGCATTGGCCGGTTCAATAGAAACCGGCCCGCATTTGGCCCATGTGTACAGCAGCAAATGGTTGAAGCACTGACTTGAGTGTTCTGACGGGGGGGGGGGCATCCTCCTGTCAGAACACAATAGCATAGCAGGGGAAATTGCTGTACTAACATTGGATTTTCTTTCAAATGGTTTTTATTGAAAGTTTTCACATTAACAGTTAATCAAAACCATAATAGGTGATTACAGTCATACATTACAATAGACGGGGATTCAATTTTTTGATAAAAGTGTATGACCATACAGTATCTTAACATAAAACAAACTTGATATTGTAGTAACGTAAAAAACGTTGGACGCGGTATGTCACTCCACTGCTCCAGACACGCCACCTGGGAACAATCTGTGTCAGTGGAGAGGGGAGACAACACACCTCGTATTAAATTCTGGATTGTGTTTCAAACAAGAACAATGTAATGCAGGGAGGGGACTAACATTGGATTTTTAGTTCAGCGGCTCCGAACTGAGCTGTCACATTTTTTTTTGTTCCCAAAACTAGTAGTGTGCACGAAGCTTTAGTTACTGACTATCTATTGGTAGCAAACATGCAACCAATAGATTTATAGCATCTGACCTGTATAATTTTTACAGTCAATAAATCACTAGGAAGTTAAATAACCTCAAGGGTGACAGTTCCAGACAATATAAATTATCTGGAAAATGTTCTGCACTGTTACTGTACAATATCTAAAACAATTCTAGCTTGGATAAGGTCACTCTGTGCTGAGGTTGGAAAATAAAAACTGTCCCACTTGAAAGACGGGTATTTGGGAGGTGTTTCCACCACCCCACAAACCGATGTGATCTGTATTCCTGATTACATGACTGACACAGATGAAGTTTGTAAGCTACTGCCTACCTAATCAAGATTAATGCATAATAAGAAAGGTGAAAGCTAATTTCAAATTTCATCACTGTATTTGATTGGCCATAAAATATATAGATCTGTATTGAAACTTTTCCTGGTCTCCATTACGCATCTTTGAGCTGAATTGAGTCACAAACATACAGAGTTGTCCAGAAAAAGTTGTGACAGTTTGTACACTCGGTGAGTGTACAGTTGAGACTCGGTGTCTTCCTCCTTACCTTTCTTCCCTATGCCCTGGTCCACCTCTGCCACTATAGTAAATACAACCCTGATCATTGCAACTAATGCAGTGACTTTTGCATATCTAAATAGGAGTAAACCATCCCACCACATATACACCAGACTTGAAGATCCACCTATTTGATGAGCAAAGTCATACAGCAGTACAGAGAAAGCTTTCTATCACTGAAAACAATGTTTAACCACTTCAGCCCCAGAAGGATTTACCCCCTTCCTGACCAGAAAACTTTTTGTAATGCGGCACTGAGTCGCTTTAACTGATAATTGCGCGGTAGTGCGACTTGGACCCAAACAAAATTGATGTCCTTTTTTCCCACAAATAGAGCTTTCTATAAATAAAAAGGGGCAGACTCGATGGACTACTCAGTCTTTTTCTGCCGTCACTTTTCTATGTTTCTATGGTATATAATCACCTCTGCAGTTTTTATTTTTTTCGCTATAAACAAAAAAGAGAGACAATTTTGGAAAAAAAACAATATTTTTTACTTTTCACTATAATATATATATAAAAAATATTAAAAAAAGAATGTATTCATCAGTTTAGGCCAAAATGTATTCTTCTACATATTTTTGGTAAATAAAATCGTAAAAAGTGTTTATTGATTGGTTTGTGCAAAAGTTATCGCGTCTACAAACTATGAGAATTAATTTATGGTGTTTTTATTATTTTTTTTTAATAGTAATGGCTGCAATCTGCCATTTTTATAGGGACTGCAATATTGCGGTGGGCAGATCAGACACTTTTGACACTGTTTTGGGACCATTGACATTTATACAGCAATCAGAGCTAAAAATAGCCACTGATTATTGTGTAACTGCACTGTCAGGGAAGGGGTTAAGCTGTAGGGGGCGATCAAGGGGTTAAATGTGTTCACTCACTGTGTTCTAACTGTGTGGGGGCTGGGCTGGCAGGGACATGTTAGATCTAACTGATCCTGATTACAGGGATCAGTAGATCACTGACATGTCCCATGTCAGAACGGAAAACTGCCCTGTTTACATTGGCAGTTCCCCATTTTGGCTCTGTAGTAGGCGATCGCGGGTTGCTGGCGGACATCGAGTCCACCCAACCCGCGGCCACACTCACGCAGCATGTGGCGGGCATGAGAGTGCACTGCCGCCAGCACACGCCCGCCTGCAACTGCGCGCGTTTGTATAAGGTGATCTGCATAGTGGAGCCACTTTGCCTGCCGCAGTAAATGTATGCCACCCAGTCGGCAAGTGGTTAACACCCTAAGCAAAAACCCCTTTACTCAGATCACCAATGTTGTATAGGGCATTTTATTGCTATTCTGGCCCTAGCTAGGCTTAGAATAAAGTGACATTAGAGTTGTTTTACTAAAGGGCACATAGCCATAAGGCCTCAGTCATATTTGAGCTTAAAACACTGCTTTCACAGGCATTTGGTAACCTATGTGTCTATGCACACATAGGAGTTCATAGAAGTTTAGAAGCAGGGGTGTTTAAAGGCAGAAAAAAAAAACCATTGTGCGTGCGTTCCGGAGAGGAGTTTTTGAGCATAAAAATGAAGGTCAAAAGTGCCTAATCGCACATAAACATGCATAAACACACATAAATTTGCATTAACATTAAGCATGTTTAGGAGTGTTCCCATGTTAATGCATTGTAATGGCTAGAATTTTGGCCAATAGAATGTATTAACACCAGATGCGGTTATGCACAGAAATGTGTTTTTGCTGCTGTTAAACACCTGTAGGAGAAAAAAAAAAAGTGTTTATATAACACAGTGTGCATAAAGCCTATAGGAAAAGTCACATCCAAGCATAATGTAAAATCTGTCCCTGGTGCTGTCGGAAAATCTGGGCAGGTTTCTTCCTATCCACCATTATCAGTAAGAAGCTTACTTACCTGTGGGCACCCTAAACAAGCATAGAGTAAATACCTGGAAAACACTGAGAATCATTAATGCATTTGTTTTACATGCATCACAAAAAACAACTGATAAGAATCCCTGATAGTAATTAGAGGGTTATATGAATTGCATTTGACAATGACATTGATTTCTCATTGTACTAAAATACACATATACAGGCAATTGATGGTTTGTTGTGACATTTTGCGTCATCTGATTTAAACTCTTTGATTTGTATCTGCTACACCTTGCAATCTCATAATCATCTCTGTAATTATGACTTGTGATTCTCTTTTGTCGGAGTAGCGAAAGTAGAATGACACGTGAAATTAGCTACTAGTAAAATTATACATTTTAAGCAATTGAGGAAAAAAAAGGGATTACAGTTATGTAAAGCTAAAATGTTCCATCTTGTGTGTAATCTAAAAATCATTATCTGCTGCTGCTATTCCATATTTCTCTGATTTATAAAAAAAAATCCATTCAAAGGCTTTATATCATAAGCCCATGTATTTTCTGATTACACTAGACATGCTTTAAGCACAGTGGCTTAGTGGTTATCACTTCTACATTGCTGCACTAGGACCTTGGTTCAAATCCCAACCAAGTCACTACCTGCATGGAGGTTGAATGTTCTACCTATGCTTGAATGGATTTCCTCCGGCACTTAAAATACTGTATATGGTAGTAGATTTATTGGCTGTAAATTGTTGGTGCTATATACTGTGTATATACTGAATATATATAATAGTCTAAGTATTCAAAACAACTGTACAATTCTATATCACAAATCCATGGTAATAAAATGTCTCTACTATTAGAACAAGGCTGACTCAAAGCCTAGAAATGGAAAATGACCTTAGGCAGAGCCCATGTTGAATATAATTCAGAAAAAAAACACAAGAAAGAATCTACTTTGTGGACTCAAACAACACAAAATTAGTTCACACAATTGTTAAAAAATGATGTTGATAATTAAAATACATCTAATATGGATTTATCTCATAATACAACTCAGCATAATAAATATAAAGTGTTTACATCCAGAGGCCAACCATCTCATATATTTTCATTTTGGCATCTATTGTATATGGACTTCAATTCAGTAGTGGTCAGGGGCATCAACAAATACAGGGTTTCATAGTAAAGATATCATATGAACACTTTAAACATTAATCTAGAAATCAAAGGTAGAACTTCTCTGGAAGGTATCTGCTAATGTAGTGTCCAATGATTCCACATAAAGTTGATGGATTAACAGGCATGGCAGATGTAGCCTGTGATACTTGCCAATTAGGTGTCCTTAGGATATCAAATGACTCACAATGTGATTATCCATATAACTAAAGCTGGCCATACATGCATCAATTTCTTTCTTTAAATTAGCGGGTTGAACAAACAAACTGACCTAATTGCCTCATCCACACAGTTGATGTGGATACAGAAATCCTCCCCACTGAGTCATTGTATTCTGACTGATTTCTGATTCTGATTTCCACATCATTAGAATACACATATCAACACTGCAGTCTATTGCCTGCAGCGCTGATCGAGTGAAAAATATCAACAGGGTGGTTGAACAGAAGTCGATCAGGAAATTGACTTCTATTAAACCACTATGGCCACACATGGATCAAAATTCAGTCTGTCCCTGCTGAACTAGTCAGATTCAATCCATGTATGGCCAGCTTAAGGGTATAGCAGTTGTTTTGAAAAGATACCTGCCAAGATGAACACATGAAGAGCCTGGCACTGTGGCATGGCAGTCAAACCTATTGGGTACTTGCTTACTAATCTCCTTCTAATATATACAAGACCAACATAGAGAAGGAGAAAAGAGTCACCCTAGTACCAATGCTGTCCAGATTTAACCTCAACTTGTGCTCCATATGTACAGTATAGATCCTGTTAAAAAAGAAAACTCAAAATTCGGTCTGGTCATAATGTATCATCCTAAGCAGACACTGCCAGCCATACAGAACTCTAGCAATAACCCAAATCTATGTCTCTTTAAGCGTCAGTAGCCATAATATCATAGTAGTGGCTAATGATAGATCCACATGTCAACGCCCTGAGGAACACCCCTCCACAATAGCATGATGCCAAAAATCACTTGCATTACATCATGAAGATACTCATAAGGCCTTTACCTAGTCATAAGCTCTTGGTTTTCAAAAAGACAGTTATGCAACTAAAATCACTTACAGTGAACATGGAGAACACCAGGATATTTATCAAGAGTCAAGGTCTTTCCGGTAGGGAACAAAACACATTGGTATTTATGATTCAAATGAAACTGAGTCCAAAACTGGAAGACCAAAAAAGTCTCTACACTACCATGGCTGTTTCACCCAAAGATGAAGATACAGTGTCTCAAAGTTCCATAACGGTAATTTGGCAGTACATTCCCATGTAGATAATCTGTTTAGGGAGAAAAAAAATGAGGCCTCTACCAATCCTGGCCAACTGCATCAGAGGAAGGAATAAAAAGTTTTTTTCTTTAACAAGTGTGCTAGCTCATATGCTTAAAGAAAAATTTGTATATTTTGTTATATATGGTTCATGGTTCAGTATATATTCTTTTGTATTAGAGTTATTTGAGTCCACAAAAGCAAATTCTCTATTTACAATATATGTTCCTATGGTTTATTTACTAGATGCAAAAAGAACAGAAAAACGATTGACATTTGCAAAGAATAAACTGTTACTAAAATTCTCATCAGCGATTTTCAGATTTCAATTGAATCCAGGGGTAGATCTACAATTATGTAGACTGACTTAATAAAGACTACTACTGCTTACATCAGCTTTTTACAACCTTTCTACCCCAAGGAAACCCATGGAATAACTTTGAGGTCCCAGGGATCCCTTGCTAAAAATTATTATACCAATAGCTTGTGATAGATTAGCATGATCAGTAATTTGTAGAATTAAAAAGATTTAAATAAAAAAAACAAAAACAAATCATGAGGATGGGAATGTGTGGGTGGCTATGCTTTTTTAGCTCATGGGAGATTCTGCACACAGCAGTCACACACATATATAATATTCATGGGTTGTTGATAAGGGAAACAGAAAGTGATTTTAAATGCCTGGATTTTATACATGAATACATTTCACAACATAATTGGACATATAACATATTAAAATAACTTGGGGTGGCAGTAGATCAAGATACTGAAATCACTTGAAATGTGTATTTCAGTGTTGGGAAAAATTCAGCAGAGATAATTGCCCTCACCCCCACCACCTGAATTTCCAGCTGTGAAGTGGTTCAATGTTGTCTCTGCCATAATGTGTTCAGTTTAATATTGTTATTTTAAGATCCATACTTAGCTTCACAGAGGTCACAGTGGACTAGGAAGGTATCTGGGAAATCTTATTTGAAGATCACAAAACTGGAATTTTTAACAGATGCAAGGAGACATGCAAGTGGTTCAGCTCACCAGGTTTAATCAATATTGAAAATATCCATTTTTGGTGGTCTTGAAGTTTTCAAAGACATTGTGGAAACTTAATTTAAGATGGCTAGGATATAATAAATTGATCTACAATATATATATATGTATAATATATATATACATTGACATTCAACTATTAACAGAAGACTTTCAGTAAAACTAAGACTCATATGTAATGTGTTTTCGGTTCACAATTACTTTCCTCCACGCTACTTTTAGAACATTTAGCCAAATAAATAATTGCTGAATTCCATTGAATGAAGCAGATTAGTTCCTAGGGGAACATCTTGGTATAAAAGAACTACTTCAAATGAGCAAAGGTATTTTGTTAGCTCTACTTAGCTAAGTAAAATTGAGGAAAATAAACATTGCTAATAAGCTGTAGAAACTAATTGCTTTTCAGGGCTATATATATGTATATTTATTGACATATTTTAATTAATTAGTCTTTTATTTTCAAGCTATGTTGCACCACGTTGGAAATGTAAAGTCAGTAGCTACAAATACTGTAGCTGCTGACTTTTAATACATGGACACTTACCTGTCCAGGGAGGCCGCAATGTCGGCACCCCACGAGTAACTGTAGGATGGTTGCACTCCCGATATGGATGCAATCAAAATTTTTTTCCAGAAGATTATAAATCCATGGTAAATGTACAGAGCATGAGTACAGGCAAAAGGTAGCGCGTTTCACACGTCTAGCGTGCTCCGTCAAAACCATATTGGAACATACAAACACCTCCACTTATATACTCATAATCTATTATCATTTATTCAAAAAATCACAGGTGCTGTCATTTCTGGTGATTGTAGTTCCACATCAGAAGCTTCGTTCAGCTGCGCCAACTACCATCACATGTAACTGATTTTCACCTGCTCCACACAGACCAAAAGGCCAATTGTAAAATTAAACAAAACAACACTTAAAATGCAGAAAAGTAAAGGAAGAAGAAGAGAGGGAGGAGAGCCCCCCACTCCCTCTGTGCATTACTACATATTGACCTATAATAATTAAGAACAAGGAAAATCTGTACATGCATGATGTTTAGCTAGTCTATAACGAAATGGTATCCATTCCAGACTTTGTAATGTGTTGTCCACAACTAAAACCAAAACCAGCTGTTTTACAAAAAAACATGATACAAATCATTCTCCTTTGTGTAAAAGTAGGACTGAAAACAAACCAGGGAAACATGGCCCCTTTTTTAATTGACACCACAAATGCATATATATATGAACACGTGGTGACATTTATTACCACTTTAGCCAAACTCTTCTCCAGGGAAGTATCCCTCTGCCTCCATTCCATATCATGGAAGAGAGGGAGAAAAATAACCATTAAACCCTGGATAAAAGAGCACACTGTCTTTGTGCCCCTGAAATTTGTTAGAACCGTATCTATAACTATTCGTGTGTGAGTATGGCTAACCCTAAATAAAAGGGAGAGACCCAAGCTGTCTGACTCATCTAGATGGACACTAATTCATGCCAGAGGACAATGACATTGCTAAGAATAAAAATGTGTTAAATCCCACTCATAATTCATTCCCTCTGGAATTCTCGTTTGTAACGAGAAAATCCAGAAGACTTTACATCTGCAGAGTTTTGTGAACACATCACCTCCTCTCCTAGGTGTGTTCATTTTTTCTATGCCTTGAATTTGTAGGAGGGAAGTATCACCTGCATGTGTTTCATTAAAATGTCTCGCTACCTGGCGTGGCCTGGACCTGGAAGACGACGGACGTGTCTTGGGAGAACACCGGAGCCTTGGACACAATCCTCAGGCATCCGACCTCCCTCAAGCCTGGTGAGCACCTAAACACACCCAGTGTGTCTGCCCACATCATCCCCTACAATCTGGGCTAAAGATTTCAGCAGCCTGCATCTGACCCCCGCGACGCCCAAAAATCTAGGCCGCGGCTTCACCCGCGCCTAGGCCGCGGCAAACAACGCGGCCATCTAACCTCCATCCACTCACTCTGGGCCCCAAAACACGGCTCTGGGGACATCTCACCCACCCCCCAACAGATTGGGCCAAAAATCACTACCACCCCGCACGGTCATCCGCGGCGCCCGCAAACTTAGGCCGCGGCTTTACCCGCGACTAGGCCGCAACATCCGGGATGGTCATCCGACCCCCACCTGCCCACTCAAAACCCTGCTATACACCTCTGGGGACCTCAACACCCCCCTGAACCCAGAGGCTAGCCAAGTCGGACATTGAGACCCTTGCTAGCTGAAAACTGGGCTTGGAGCGGCTGCCATACTCTAAAGAAGCGGCCCGAACGGGGGGCTTGGGTCAGTTTTGATTTGGCCTGACACGGGCGAGGATGCCAAAGTAAAATATGACCCATGGCACAGCGGGGAGAGCAGCGTCACTCACCAGGAGCCTATTGATTTATTGACTCAGTGATGGGCAAAATTGGATGCCAGTTGCCCTTCTCCAACACCCCTTACTCTCAATCAGGCCGGAACCTTCCTGATTTGTTCCGCACCCAACCCCCATCCACTCCTGAGACCTCTACATCCCACTCCTCACCGTTCGCCATGGCACGCAGACAATCAGAGGGAACACAGAAGAATAAACAATCTGTTGACCAAGAAACACTGCTCACTCTTATTATCCAGATGCCCAAGGTCACAGATCTTCAATCCCTTGCATCAGACATCAAGGGAGCATTGTCGGATGCGGTATCCGACCTCAAGGATGAACTCAGAGGAGTTAACGACAGATTAGAGGAAGTAGAAAGAGCGGCCGGTCGTCACGATGCCGACATTCAGGAACTCCAACAACACAGTGCCCGATACCACCTACACCTCATAGACATGCAGAGGAAACTCGAGGATCTCGAGAACAGGGGCAGCAGGAGGAACCTCTGCATCTGCGGAGTCCCCAAAAGCATTGAACAAGACCAGATCCCTCTCGCCCTACAGTCCTTAGTCAACAATATTCTGGAGAGGCCCCAAGAAGTGCCGGTGGAGTTCGAACGGGCACACAGAGCTCTGCGACCCAGGGGGAGAGAGGGGGACCCACCGAGGGATATTGTCTGCTGTTTTATGGATTACAAATTGAAGGAAGAGGTAGCCATTCGAGCCCGCGATCAACAGGAAATCACACTGAATGGAGCGGAAATCAAAATATTTCAGGATCTATCTCAGATAACATTGAATCACAGAAGGGCCCTACGCCCCATTTTGACAGCACTCAGAGAAAGGTGCATAGTCTACAAGTGGCGCTTCCCCTTCGGTCTCTCCGTCACCGTAAATGGTTGCACCTTTGTCCTGCAGACCCCGGCCAATCTCCCCCACTTCTTTGAACATGTAAGCATGAGGCCTATCCCGGTCACTGACTGGTATTGAGAGTTCACAATTCCAGCATTATGGGCGGAGATGCTTCCTCAAGATGCCGACTTACACACACCACTGAGAAGACCAAGCGCCACCCCATCCCATCGCAGAAGACAGGACCAAGCTGCACCTGCACCAGAGGAACACCAGGGAGACCCTAACCCTGAACCTGACGTAGAGCAGGAGGCCTGAGATCGGCACGCTTTTCTACACCAGCCTACTCAAGTGAATGGGTAATGTCCTCCCAATGACTACTACAGTTAATGTTTGACTTTTTTATTATCCATCTGCTTTCTGACACCCATAACGTCCCACTTCAAAGCTGTGTCCCTTTTGCTTGCTGCAACCCTTTCTGACCGCATGGGAGCCAAAACAATGCTTATCCCTCACAACCACGTGGTGATAAACCCTCCTTAAAGACTTATCACAAAACGGTAATATGGCCCTAACCTCCCGAACTTATCCCACACACACACACACTCGGAGAGCTATGGAACTAAAGATCACCCTATCCATTATACACTGCTCCCTCTGTGGTCGTTGTTGCCCTACCCTTGAAGGAGTCCACGGACTAACTGCTTCTCCTGCTCGACCATGTACCCCTCCAAATGTACTCACCCTTTATAATTTTTTTTTTTTACCATTACCCACCGGACTACCCCTTGGTGGCAGCAGATTGGACTGGATAAGCTTGGAACTCCTTACTTGTCACTGGGCCCTCCCTTTCTAACCATGCCTTCAACCTGCAGAGACTGTTTGGTAAGAGTAGAAGAAGAGGACATCTCAAGCTCCTAGCCCAGACAACCTGGGGGCCTCCCGATAGGCTGCCCCCAGGTTCGCTATCTATGGCTTGAGCTCCCGTGATCATAGTTATGGTTTCAGGTTTGGTTTTTGTTTTTTGATGCTGATGTTCTGATGTTACTTTTCTGCTGTTGGGCTGTGTTGCTGGCCTGTCAGCCCCTGTAATGCTGTTACAATTGGCGGTGTTCCGAACCGGCAGCCCAGCACCTCGGCGCTTAAGGACAACACATACGAGATTATCCTTTAGGGTGTCAGTCTGCAATTTAGCTAGATTTAAAGAACCTAGGTATTAATCTTTGAAATATCTGTTGACTGTTTATATTTCACTGAAATGTCACTCACTGTCCTACACAAACCTGCTTGCAGGCGGCGCAGTGGATAAGACCTCTTGTCTCTACACTCGGTAGATGCGACATACACGCAAATCCTCTCTCTGACTCTGCTCCTCTCACGTTTGAGCACCAAGCTAACCTCCCCTATTCCCAATACCCCCCTTAGGGGTCGTAGCTACCTGTGCTGCTCTCCCCGCTGGCCATTGGCCATTTACCTCTTATTTCCGCCCACCGATCCTTTCCACAAACCCCCTACATCAGCTAGGTCACCACCTAGCTGATACCCCATAGGGATCCCACACTGTGGTCCGGAGTGCCATTAACTCCATTGCCCATGTGATCCTTACACCCCTTTCACTCGTTTCAACCCTTTTAACTTTCCTACCCCCCTGACCCTCCCTTGCCCCATCTGTTCCCCTCACAAGTCCCCTCCTCACCTTCGAAACCCCCACAACAAGATGCGCGCCCAAAGCACCCTGAAGATAATGTCCCTAAACGTCAGGGGCCTGAACACCCCTGAAAAAAGATCTGCTGTCCTCAGGAAAGCATCTAAACTCAAAGCCCAAGTAGTCTTTGTACAGGAGACTCATTTTTTTTTTTTTGATAAAAGTTTTATTGTCTTTTTGCAAGATATTATTACAAGCATTGTATAAAGGCAGAAGCATACAAAAATAGATTGCATCCAGTGAAATATGAAAATATGGTTGACTTTTACAAGCATCATATAACTCAGGAAACTTAGTAGGAATATACAATCTACCTGTATAGGTCTGGATGTTTGTCTAGGGTAAAGTATATCAAGGCTTGAAGTCTTGATGAAAGTAAATAGGGAGTGGGAAGTTATAACAGTTGTAAGCCCGATTCTATATACGTCCATCATCATAGGAAGAAATAGAAGGCTAAAGCTGGCTTTATCTTTTCGAAAACTTGGGGAAGCAGGTTTGAGGCTGTGTATTTTGGGCCTTTTGGTTTTAGACCTCCCTGATAGAGGTCGAGGCCAGCCATCCTTAATCATAGTGAGTTTGTAGGAATTGGTAGTTGAATTGTAGAGGACCTTGAAAAAGATTCTGCTCTTCTCGTGATAGGGAGCGGTCTATGAATAGTTGCCATTTTTTGAAGAATCTACGGTTGCTGGTAGGGCTTGAGAAGTCTGTTGTGAGTTTTTCCTTGTAAAGGGTAAGTGTCAGCTCTCTCTTGAGGATGGTTATGGTTGGGGGTGATGTCTTTGTCCAGTTCTTGAGGATTAGTTTGCGAGCTATCATGAGCGTTGTCAGTGACCATGCGTTGGGAGGAGACCAGGTGATGAGTTGTTTGTCCCAATATCCGAATATTAGGAGAAAGGGGTCTCTCGGTAGTTTGATCCTAGTGATGCCAAAGATGAAGGCAAGTGTCTGTTCCCAAAAGGTCTCTATGTGAGAGCAGGACCAAAACCGATGTGTTAAAGTTGGTTTAGCTTGTTGGCATAGTGGGCAGATCATTAA
>BLSH010480204.1:648349-659340 GCA_018402905.1 Glandirana rugosa
CATTGTACTGGACTTACGGGCGGAGGACCGAAAATCTCGAGAGTTTCCCGGTCCTCCACCAACCACCCCTCCCAAATTTCACTTATAAGTGTGTTAATTCGAGTTCATAAACCAAGACAATAACAAGGATTAATCACAACTCGCTTGGGCCTGACATTGCAAGCCCAGGCATGGCTTGAAATCCCACAGGCACCGTGCCTGGGCCTGTAAAGTTTTTAGCAAGCTCAAGCCAGGCCCCAAGACGATAGAATGAGGTGCACAACTCTTCGACGTCCCGTCGGTTAGTTGTTCGCAAAGTGACCAAACGGGAATCTTCGGTACGGATGATTACCGTACCGACACTAACCGGATGATGCACCGGCCAATCACAGCCATGCCATTAGTAGGCATGGCTTCTAAGGGCAAACCAGTGAAACGCTTGTTGATTGGCTGCCCTGCAGCTTCTCAACACGTGGAGTAAGATAGCAGAACCCCGGACCGAACTCGAACGATTTTTGAAATGTCCGGGTCCGTGCCACGGACACCCTAAAGTTCGGTACGGACCCGAACGTTACAGTCCGGGTTCGCTCAACACTAATTAGGAACAATAACAGAACCAAATACTTGAGCTTAATTGTGTGAATATTCACTTTAAACCCTCCCCACCAACCACCTCCTGGCCCTTTGAGAGCTCTAAAAGCCAGGAGGCGGGCATTCAGGTCATGTTACCGCTGTGATTGGCGATCATAGCGCTCACATGGTCAGAAAGCTCTTGATTGCAAGTATGCATCAGGGCCTTAACAATCCCCGCCGGCTACCATGCTGGGAGCACACAAGGAGCATGCTCTCAGCACAGTAAAAAAGCAAGCGCAAGGCCGCATTTATGTGGCCGCTTTATGTTAAGGTCCATCTGCTGAGCAGTCGCATATATGGGTGCAGCCAGCGTCTAGGAGTTAATTATTTTATTAATTATTTATTCATGTGAAAAGCTAATACCAGTTTGCTTACTTCATCTGCACCAGATTGATTGTTCAAATTATACATGAATTCACTTTTCATATGATTAGACAGCTCAATTGAATATCCACACAATTTATTGAGTGAAGATTATCCAATACTTCAGTAAATCACATTAATTTCTAATCAAAATAAAGAAAAGAAGACATTTTACAACAAGGTAATGTCTGTCCTAATTGGAATGTGGTTTTTGTGTGGATATTTCACTATGATTTGCAGCACCTCATCCCATTAGTTGGTATCCGAGAATCAAGAAATTGGATGGGATTATAACGGTGCAGATATAGAACTCAAACTGAAAATTATTATAATTAAAATGTCAATATTTATTAATAGCATTTTTAAAACAATGTCACCATTAAAAACATGTTTATAAGCCATAGAAGAAATGGTCCTTAGTCTGCATAAAGTGGTATAGATGGGGGTCATGCCATGTTTCGCCCTTTAATTAGGCTTCCTCAGGGGATACTATCTGCTGTAATATTATCCACTTTCTAATGGCTAGAAATAACACATATAATTATCATAACATTTTTATACAGTTTTTACATATAAGTATTATTTAGCACAATTTTTTTTACATTATTTATTTATACACATGTGTGCTATATGCATGCCATTCCCAATGTTTACCCTGAATTTTCATAGACTCATTACAGAATATGGTCATTAGAGTATTCAATATGTAGCCAGGTCAATTTCCACCGCAAGACTAATGGTATAATTTTTGGTTTGAGTTCTATATCTGCACCATTACAATCCCACCCAATTTCTTGATTCTCGTCTCTCTTAATTGGTTGAAATGAAATCTTCTGCTGGTGATTAGCTTGATATAATACCTAATTGCTACTTGCAGAGCTTGCCTTTTAAAATGTATCTTGTCAATATAAAGTGCTATGCTATTTGCATAGCACCTAGCACGTTGTTTTCTAAGGCACATTTTTTGTATTTTTGAATAAAATAGGGTTGAGTTAATGCCTTTGCCAAGTCTATATTGCTGCCTGCCTACTGGGGAGATTCACCCCTCTATTTGTGATAGAAAGTACAGAAAAATTCAAAATTGTGTAGTTGTCACAAGGGCAAAGATGAGGGAAAATACACCAATGGGGACACCAGTCCTATGACAACTCTCTATGATGGAACTAAAGTTAATTTTGGAGAGATTTCCTCTCATTTTGTGTAATGTTTCCATGTTAAGAAGTCAAGGGAAATCTTCCCAGTAGGACATAGCTGCAAAAAAATAGCTTGATAAGGGTTTACCCCTCCCCTGCTCTAAAAAAAGAAAAAAAAACATAATAATGCCTTGTTTACACTTGCTTTAAAATGTGACATTTAACTCACATTTATAAAGCACTCTAAATGCCAATCAAAGCAGCTATCACTAAATAAAATGGTTACATTACATTCCTGTTTTGGAGGTCTTGGAGGTATGAGATATTTCAGGATGCAAAGGGAAACCAACAAGCGAACTGGAAAAAGGTCTTTGGCACTCACATCCTGATAGTGTCACATCTGGCATGCAGTGTGGAGTAGCAGGAAGGTGAGCAGGGACCCGACTTGAGCAGAGTAACTAGCAGACGGCACACCTTCTGCTATAATGGACGGTGAGTGATAACCATAGAGAGAGAGGACTGAGCGGCAGAGGACCAGCAGACCTGGGGAACTGGAGCATGAGAAACTAGCAGATGTCACATATGGTGTACAGTATGGGAGCAATATAGCAGGAAGTGAGCGGTGACCAGAGAGAGAAGACTGAGCAGCAAAGAATCAGTGGAGCTGGGGGACTGGAGTGGGAGAAACTAGCACATGGTGCACAGCAGGGGATCCATATAGGTGTTTGAGTTTTCAACACCTGCATCTGCAGTCTTGAATGACAACTTTTGAATGTCTGCAAATGATTTATCATTGTACAGTTTTTCATTAAAAGCATACCTAAATAAATACTTGTATGCATTTTATTTAAAAAAAATAGAACCCATGCCTGATTTTTAAATCTGTAAATATTAAATCTTTAAATATATCCCTGCATTTAGGATGAGCATCTATATTTCTCTAGTGACTATTGTCACTGTGGCAGAAAGTGTTGGGAAATTCAAAATCTTACTGTCATTACTGGATCAGGAGGAAAAAGAATTTTCCTTTACTTTAGGTAATTTTATTTTGCTGTGTTTCTTGGACAAGACATGGTTAATGTTCTCAACCTTTCACAGACAGAAAGAAAAACTACCAGAGGTCCTAATCCCTTCCTAACTTACCCAACAGTAGAGAAAAGTCTTAGTTTTCTTTTTTTTTTTTTTTTTTTTTTACTATGGGGTAGGAAAAGGAGTCTCAGAAGTCATAAATGTGATTTCAAATGGAAATTGCTCCGAAGATTGTTCCAGTACAGTGACACTCCCCTCTGTATCTCCTGAGCTTGTTCACATGATCTGTGATATTACAACATGTACATTCAGACGAACATGCCAAACTGCCCACTAAGCATACATTTCCCCTCCCAGGACAAATTCACCCCCTGCTGAAATCCCCTGTCCCAGCACAAATCATTGGCCCCCAATCCCCCAAATCCCCACAGCACAAACCCCCTGACAAAAAATCACCCCTCATAGCACAAATCCTCTACCCCTCAAATTCCAAATCCCCCCTCAGAGTACACATCCTCTCCCTCCACTCAAATCCCCCTTCCTAGCACAACTGCACCCCCACTCATACCTGCTATCACAAATCCCCCCCCAAAAAAAACCCCCATCTAGCACAATTACTCTCCCCTCTACCATATTGCCTCTTCTAGCACAAACCCCTAGATCCCCCCTCCTATCACAAATCCCCTTCCCCCATCTCCCTCTCAACACATATCCCCTTAAATCACCACTCATAGCGCACACCTCCAAATTTCCCCTGCTAGAACATTTTTTTCCCCCTGTCAACCCCCAAATTTACCCTCCCAACATAAATCCCCTTCCTCCCTTATCTCCTCACAGAACCCCCCCACCCACCCATATGATACCCCAGTGCCCAGAGCAGCTGCCCCTCCTGCCAACCCTTGTCCCAACCCTGTGTACAGTAGATGCATTACATAATTACATATTTGCATAGTTAATCTGGTTGAAAAAAGACACAAATCCATCTAGTTCAACCAACACAAAAAAGAAGAAGGAAGGAACATGTATTCTCTGTATTAAAATAAATATTGATATAAGGATTAGAGTGGGCCTAGCAAGAGGTGTCTCAGAGAATGTATTTCTTTATTTGTTATGTTCAGAACTAAAAATAACAGATTTTTAAAATATATTTCTAATTATATATTATATGTTAACATACAGCTGAATGAGTCAGTGGATGATTACACTCCCCACTTCTCTGCTACAATTGGATGGGGGTCATGTTAACCAGTCAGTGTGCAGACAGTGCAGAGGCTGCTGAAAATCCTGCATGTAGTGTTCTGATTTCTTTCTGGAAAGTCCAGCGTACATACCAAGGGTCAAGTCACCCTGTAATAAACATTTAATTGTTCAAAAATGAAATTATACACATATTTAAAATATTTCAAAACATTAAATAACATAAAAAAATTACCAAAGGCTATTCAAGATTTGCCAGATTTAATTCAATGTTTATTGTGATATTATATTCTCATATAGTTTATTTAATCCACATTCTAGTTATTCAATAGAAACAAATAATTTAAACATTACTCTACATTTTTATTTGCCAAAAATGGCAAACCGTTGCTTCTGTTTGATTTTGGTGTATTCATTTTCCCTGCTTAGACCACTTTCTGACAAACACAGTATAGGTTATGGTCCTTTTTGTTGAAAAAAAAAATATGTTTTCAATTTAAGTCTTTTGCTTTGAATGTACTATGGCAGTCAAGCTATACACATAATATTGCAATTATATGAGAGCGTACCGGCTTCAAACTTTTTATCTGCTTTGTGAAGACAGAAAATGTTTTTGGCATATATTGAATAAATGTTTGCTGGCACAACATTTTTGATTATGTGAAAAAAAGTCTAAATAATGTGGACTCTCTTCCTTTTTGTGACACAATGCTAGTGCACAGACAGAAGGATGTTGAGTAAAGCCGTGAACATTGATAATTTTTTGCCAGATTCTCTATATCCCTTTTGTGAGCACAGGGGGTGCTGGAAAAGCATTGGGTTCTGCCTAAATACACAGCACCCTAAGCAATGTATAATAGGAACTGGACTTGAAACTTGAACAGTATCCTTTTGCTAACATAATTTCTTTAATGCCAGTGATACTTTATTAAATCAGATTCACAAGTATTCCATTTCATAAAGAATAAAGTTTGTGCCAGCATATGATGTGATTTGAAGCCAATGCCTGGGCTCTGTATCAAAAGTGGAACACTCACCCCTTTTCCAGGTGCCTTTGGTTAGGTCCAGTGACATCACAGGTTCACTTTTCTCTTTCTTCCTTTGGCGGTGGGCAGATTGTGAATGTTGCAGAGAACACCGCCATGTAATGATATAGCGTCACTGCCCTCAGCATTAACCCGTAAGTTTTGGGATAGGTGGGGGGGGATTCTTGATGCACTGGATTGAATGGTAAAGTGTTGCTAAACCCACAACAGTAAAATCAGTCTGTATAGCCTTGCTCACTTTTGTCTTTTGCTTCCCACATCCTCCGAGGTCTGATTGGTCCCTTGGCTTTTTTTAGCCTGACAAAGCAGGGGTCACAGACCTCCCTCTCCTTTTTTTTTACTCTCCTTTTTTTAGGGACTCCAGGGACAGAATGGTTCTAATGTCTACACACAGGACATTCTCATGGGACATTACCTGTGCACTGAGGAAAAGACCATATTATGACCCTAATATCCCAAGCCGAGCTCCTTCTCTGAATCATTATAGAATATGTCACTTTTGATTAGTCTACTTGAAGTTGATTTATAAATATTATCTTGCATTGTTATGGATAGTAACCATCTCTACCTGAGGCTCACCTCTTAAGGTTTATCTCGTATTGCTATGCAAGTCTGAAGGTTATAATATGCTAATTGTTTTACACATTGTTCTGTTTGTAGACTGTTATTGTACCAATCTCTTTTTTGCAATTGATATTGAAATAGAATTTGAGCTGTAATTTGCATATTTCAATAAAACATTTGAACCAGAAAATCAGTCTGTATATGCAGTAAAGCATGCTTGTTATACTCACTGTGGAACCTAAGGGGTTAATCCTCTGCGTTGTGTAAAAGGGCTGTGTGATCCTGTCTCCTCCAACCCCCCCTTCTAATTCCACTGTCCCCAATCCATCTCCTGATAGTACAGATCATTTGGAGTCACTCTGCACATGCTCAGTTTGATGTCTATTGCTAGAGATTTTTTTTTCTTGAGAGGGTGCATGTGATCAGCACTGTCCAGACAGAGGGTCAGGGGTCCTGCAGCCTCATAGGACAGTCAGAGTAGAATGAAAACTGTTACTACAAGCTTTAACTAGACACTGATAGAAGTTACGCGACTGCTATATACTGCTGATAAAAAAAGTTATTTAGCAGTTTATATTCACTAAAATAATTGCATTTCCATGTTCTGTGTACTGAGGGAGACCAGATATCGTGAATGCAGAGTCCTGGGTTTAACACTTTAAGGGTTTGGCCAGTGAAAAGACTAGAAGCAAAAAGGTGACATGAAAACTGAATTGCTGCTTTTGGAGACGGGTCTTTGCCATGATCGGTAAAATCATAGGTATAACAATAGAACAACGCCCTTCAATGGCACTGTTAAATGATCTTGCAGATAACATGCCGTGCCCTATGAAAAAGATTATTCAATTTTATACTTCTGGCGGCTAAAACCACAATAGGGAAAGCATAGAAGTCCCCAACTGGCTCTATCCGATGCACGAAGCATAAAGTGTCTTTAATTATGCTACAGTAGAGGATAACTAGTATAATCAATGACAAGCTGAAACTTTTTGAATGAACGTGAGAGCCATGGGCAACATATGTACAGGTGACTCTCTCCTCCACACTTGGATAATTTTTTACAACCTGTGTCTTCTCTGGTTCTGGGTCTCTGTCTCTCCTCTTTTTCTTTCTTTCTTTCTTTCTTTCTTTCTTTCTTTCTTTCTTTCTTTCTTTCTTTCTTTCTTTCTTTCTTTCTTTCTCCTCTAACTTTTTTATCTTTTATATAGTTCGTTCTTGGCTATACCTTTCTGGACACATTTTCAATGGTGATATGTTGCTATGAACTTTGCTGGTGTCTAGAGTTGAGCGAACACCTGGATGTTCGGGTTTGGTGGGTTTGGCCGAACTTCGGGAAAAAGTCCGGGTTCGGTACCGAAATTGACCCAAACTTTACCCCGAACCCCATACCCCATTAAAGTCAATGGGGAGCCAAACTTTTCGGCACAAAAATGACTGTAAAAAAAGTCCTGAAAAGTGCTAGAGGGCTGAAAAGGAAGTAAAATGATTTTAGAACAATAATCTGTCCCTTACAGCAATAGCAGGAATCTGACCCTATAGGAGTAGGCGATGATTTTAGAACAATAATCTGTCCCTCTAAGCAGTAGACTCTACCTAGTCCAGTCCGATCATTCTGTAATGCAGGATGAGATGTTATTAGATCTGCAATCTGTCCCTAAAAGCAGTAGTAGTAGTAATCTCTACCTAGTCCACAATCAGATCGTTCTGTAATGCAGGATGAGATGTTATTAGATCTGCAATCTGTCCCTCACAGCGCTGGCAGCATCCTCTCCCTACACTACCAAGAGAGCATGTGACATGCAGCACTAAGTGACTCCAGCTTATAAAGAGGCTGGGTCACATGATGCACTGGCCAATCACAGCCATGCCATTAGTAGGCATGGCTGTGATGGCTTCTAAGGGCAAACCAGTGAAACGCTTGTTGATTGGCTGCCCTGCAGCTTTTCAACATGCGTGATCAAATACCCGAACCCAGAACCCAAACTTTTTTCAAATGTCCTGGTTCGGGTCCGGGTCACGGACACCCCAAAGTTCGGTACGGACCAGAACTTTACAGGTCGGGTTCGCTCAACTCTACTGGTATCTTACATATAACAGGGTTTTTCTATGCTGGCATTAGCTGCATTTACATTGGCTGGAACTGGTTTGCTGTGAGTGCCGGCAGGCAGTTTGGCCATTTGCCTGATCTCGCTGTAATGACTCCCTAATTAGTGTGCATTGTTTTGATTTAGTTAATGTTTTATTTTACATTTGCTCATTGATGTTCTTCTTCCTCTGCACCTTCCCTGTGTACTGTGGAACTTGGTGTGGTTTATTGATAAAGACATTGATATTCATAGATGTATGATCTTCTTAACATTTATAATGATAATAAAAATCTTTTGAACAGAAAACTGAATTTCTGATAATGATAATATAAGTAAGTGCAAATAGAATAGATTGGGGGCATGAAAGTGAAGCTGTTATTTAAATTATAAAAAAGGTGAATAGTGTACAAACCTTGTGCTTTAATAAGCAACGTCTAAGACTAGTTAGTCATATTTAGCTGGACTTCATTCTGTAATGTTTAAGGCCTTTCAACACTGATTCAAGTACCCTTTTCAGTCCTTAAGAAGTCACAAAGATTGACAAAACTGCTTCAGCATTATAGAACATGTTCAATTGAATGTGACTACTACTATTTATAGCAGTATGACCTGGATAAACAGTAAGCTAGGTCATGAAAATTCTGTATCAATACTCACTATCATCTATATGTAAATATTAGTGCATTCAAAAGAAACAAAATTGCAAAATGTTAGTATCTAAAAAAAAGTCACACATTTTGGCATAGTTTAAAGGCTAAGTTCACTTTTTTTCTAAGTTTTAGCTCCCCTATGTACCAATATATCATTAAGTACCTCTTTTGCAGAAAAGAAAAAAAAAATCTGTCTTTTAGGACAAGCCTTACCTCAGCCTCCAGTCTACTGTATAAAACTCATCCATTACACATCCTAAAATGTGGTATTTGGTACGGAAAAACCAGTAGAAGGAAGTACCTCCCCAGCTGACCTCATTAACACACACTCTGTGCCTGCCCTCCACCTCCAGGAGATTGCTCCCACCCAACCACCCTGCAGTTATTGTTTTACACTGCAGGCAATGTCAGCTCTATTCTTACTAAATACACTGCTAGGCTCTTCCTCTTTTTATATGTTGCCGTCTTCTTGCATAGATCTTTCATTTGGCAGAGTGTGCAGGAGCTGAATGGTAAGAGCTTATATGGAGCATAGCTGTAGTATTGTAAACAGGAGAAGCGTGTCCCTGTAAGTCTGTAAAGCTCACTATACACTACACAATCTTATTGTACAATGTCCTTTAGGTCTACCATCAACTATGTAATGCAATGGCCTGCCTTACTGGATACAGAGTAATTGGATTGATATTATGTCCTCATATTATATAGTTTTGGTAAATCTAAAGGTAATCATATAGAGACTGTACAATCAGATTGTATAGTAAACAGGACACCATATGTAAATTCCAGCAACAATTACTTAGCTGTTTATAGACTTATATATCCAGTGTGTACCAGTGCTGGGATATAGTTCATACATAAGGACTCAGAGCACTGTTCATTAGACACCTTGTTTCACTGTTGACATTTCTCTTGAGAACTTGGCAAACTGATTGGGCATAGCAATATTTTGTTTCTTTGGTAATAACAACTTTAGCTAATAAATTATCCCCAAAAGGGTTCATTTAATTTCATTAATAACGTCTACAGAATTTCAGTGATGCATATAAGGGAAGCATGTCTGGCCACATATTTGTACAATATACTTTACTTGTGTTATATTATGACTATGTCTATCATCAAAAGGGCATGTGGAAATACAGCTTATGCCATTGGTAAATTCTGGCAACACTGATCATTCGGTAAAATTCTGACAGACTGGTGGAACACAGTCAATAGATTGACTTGTGTACAACTAGCCTGCCCATACATGGATTAAAATTTGGCTGAACCCTGCTGAACCGTCCAAATATTGATCCATGTATGGACAGCCTAAGTAAAGTTCATTTGTACTTCCAAAGTGAAAATAATGTATTGGTGCTTCTGGTCTACAGAAAAACAAGAAGATATAATACCATTATGAAAAAACCTGTCTGAAATAGTTTGACTAGGCTGAAATTCCTGCAAACTTTCCCCAGAGAGTCCTGCAACCCTATAATTCAGCATTTAATTTACAAACAATGATGCAAAATATGTGTTAAAAGAAAATAATTTATTAGCAAAAAAGCCATGTCTGTCTTTCATTAAACCCTTAAGACAATTTTTATAACATATTAATTTTTAGATCATTGGATAACTTTTAGGTTATATAATAAAGCATATCCGGGAACAATAATTCATACAAATTTAGTACATTTGTGCTTTACATTCATTAAATGAACAATATATAAAATATAATTAATCAAGGGATTCCATATTCAAATACAAGTATGCCTGGCTAATTGCATTCTCAGCAAGCGCTAGTAATATGATAACAAGAGATGCTATAAATCTCATGGTAGTCTTTTTGAAAACATAAATAAAATTTTAATTAATATAAGCAATATTTCCAGCAATATAAACCACTATATGTTATAATTAGAGTTGAGCGAACTTCTAGAAGTCCGGGTTCTGCTGGTTCGGCCGAACTTCGGGTCAAAGTCCGGGTTCGGGTCCGGACAGAACCCGAACTTTGTCCCGGACCCCGAACCCCATTGAAATCAATGGAGACCCGGACTTTTAGGTACAAAAAGTGCTGTAAAATAGTCCTGGAAGGTCCTAGAGGTCTGCAAAAGGAAGGAAATGTGGGTAAGGGTGGGACAAGTGACCTACAAAGAAATGGGGACAGGGAAATAACTTTAAATATTTTTAAAAAAATAAAAACATAAAAAATGCAAAAATGGAAATCATCTTCAAAATGGGTCTGAAAAGTATTAATTAACATTAGAGGCCATAGAACTGTTCTAAAATCATCTTCAAACTGTGTCAAAAAAGTATAAATAAGCCGGAAGT
>BLSH010480204.1:661374-675976 GCA_018402905.1 Glandirana rugosa
AGTCATGTCCCATTCACGTAGATATTGACACGTTCTGGTTTCCATTCCAACCTCAAGTCGAAATTTCAACGGTTTATTTTAAAGAGTAGAGATAGGTCACGAACAAAACGTTTTAATAATAATTCTGACTGATCGATCGTTGTCGAGTGACATAGGGCGTTTGTGAGTGTCTATGTGGTTGTGAGGACCGTTTCCGTTTAGTACGGTAAAAACCCCGAATCAACAAGGTGTATAGTGGTAGAATGTAAAACCTTTTATGACGTCTTTAATTTAAGAATATTTGTCCATGACTACTAACCCGGACTTTTTTTGAAAAGTTCGGGTCCGGGTCCGGGTCCCGGACACCCCAAAGTTCGGTACGGACCCGAACTTTACAGTCCGGGTTCGCTCAACTCTAGTTATAATCTTTTGTTCATCAGTACCTGTTTATAAGAATTTAATTTCTGCAGTATTTTCCAAAATGTAAGATGGTGATATGTGGAACAACTAAGCCCCAAAAATGGCATGATTTGCCTTTGCCAGGAGTGTTGGTGTATCTGTGAGTGTTTGCGGGATACAGTGAGCTGTTGCTAGCTAGTCAGTCTTAATAATAATTTTGCAAAACAAGCACTGGATAGAGATGAGAAATTTTATTTGGCAACTTTAAAGCTGAACTCCAACCTTACCTTTGGTCTTGCACAGTTATAGATGCACTTACCCTGTACTGATATTGCTTTCACAGGTCTCATTGTAAACTGCAGGCTTCTCCTAGTGTGCATTAGAATCTGCAGCAAGTCAGATGGAGCCCACCTTATTTCCTGGAGGATGTCCATCTAGCATTTTGCTCCCCAGCCTTACTTTACCTGGGCTGTCCCTTTCATTCATTAAATTTCACTTATCCCTTCACCCATAAAAGCATTTGATATTTTCAAATCAAGAGCCAGTCCACTGATTGCATCAATGTTGAGGACTTTTGAAAGGAAGACTGATGCAAGCTGATATGATGGTTTCAGAAATTGATGTACATTGGCCCTTCTACCAGTCATGATCTGTATTTATTGCATAGAGAAACACACTGACTCAGTGAATATGTCACTATGTCTAAGTTAAGGTATAAAATGAAAACAGATGACAATAAAAATGTTGATGAGGGAGGTAATGAGGAACCAGGAAACTCAAAATATAAGCAGGTTAATTTTCAGCTTTCACATTAAAGTGGTTGTAAACCCATTCATGAAATTTGGCCTAAGCACGTATATCTGTTGTGTTTACTTATCTCTCTCCAAAGTGCCGTGTCTTTCTGCTGCTCCGTCCTTCTGTTATCAGCAGAGTTACTTCTGACAAGCTCTCCGACACACGAGATAACAGCAGCTGAAAATGTGTTTTGGGGAGGGAGCATAGAGATAGACTAACAGAGAGCTTGTCTATTCATAATACAACTCTGCATGTTCCTTCTTTCCTCTGCCTATGTGGAGGGGGGTATGCCTTTCCTTCAATCAGCTCTCACACAGTGTAAGCCCAGACCTCCACGCCCACTGCTGAATGAGGAAACCAGATTTCTAACACGATCTGCACTTTCCAAAGAGTGTAGAAAGGGAAAGACAGCAGATATACATGTAAAACTTATGTAGGGAGAGTTGTTTCATCTCTGTGTATCAGCTGAGGCTGTTCACTTTACTGGGTATAGGAGAGGGTTTACAACCACTTTAAGTCAGGCTGGTCCATGCAAGGCAGAGATTTGCAAATATTGGTTACTTCTGCAACACATTGAAAACTAAAGAAAATCACAAAGTAAGTATTACCCAGAGAGAGTAGCAAGTTAGTATCATGCTAAAGAAAGGGAAAACATGACACCTTTTTATTAGTGCTTACAAAGTGGGCATACCAAAAACAGCAGTAAATAAGGACTTGAAGCAGAAATCCAAGTACACTTTGCATCTGTTTAGAAGTTTCCTGAAACAAAGACTAATAACTGCTGCTTTCTCGCCTAGTGCAAGGTCAGTATCCACCCCCCCACCCCCATAGTGGTCTGCTGACTCCACTTTTAGCTGTGCTTTCTGCAAAGGCTATGTGCAGCCCAGTAATGTAGCCCATGCAAATAGTATCCCTAGAGGAAGTTGAACACAGGATCTTGTAAAACAAAAGAATAATTATCAGCTAAAATGCAGTATATGGAGCTTTAAAGAATCTCTCATTATTTTAAGACACAATTTCATTAAAAAAGCATGACTCTTGGTTTGTGCTTGTCTAGAAATGTACTTTTTTCCTTCTTTAATGTGAGTTATAAGTGTATTTGACTCACATATGCTGCTTTAAATAACAGTCCCGAACATTAAACTTGAACACATTTTGCTGATAATCTTTGCAGCTAGAATGTATTCTGGAAAGCTAGTCATTTGTTTTGTTACTTGACAAAAATGTAATCAAGAACAATGTCACTTTTTAAATCAATAGCTCATTCCTACAGCGCTTAATATTGTGTTGTCCTTGATTTTTAGAAAGGAAAGCGCAAACCAGTGTCTTAAAGGAAGAGCAAAATGATGATACTGGAGGATAACTGATTGCAGCTTGTGTCTAAAGATCTTGTTTTCTCCATTTCAGTTAAAATTGATAATGACTACTATGCAGTGATATTCCTTCTCTGGCAACTCAACAGAAATGAACACATTAAAAGTCATTTTGTTTGTAGATGCTTTTTTCACAGAGTTTCTAATCAGTTGAAATCAACATTATTCTTAAATTAATACATTTTTCACAGTTTTAGAGAAACAGAAATGTATTAGTATTTCCAAATTAATTACACACTTTTAAAATAAAAATGCATCAGTATTTCCAAGTTAATTACAGAGTTATTGAATTAAGCTTGGTGATTAAAAAGGGTAAGCGTCTCTGTTAATTATTGCAGAGGGATTCTATAGCCATCATAATGATTTTAGTTATACACCTAAATGTAATAAGAATAAACTAAACCTGTAACAAATCTGGATATTTTAAACTAAGCATAAACGGACCCTGTTGTGAGTAAACTGTAAGAGATACCATTGCCTGGCTTCACTACATTTGAGCTGCAAACTCAAAAATGAACATGTTGTAAATGAGTGATTGAATGATTTGTTCCAAGTCAGAGGCTTAGAAAGTACTAAAGTGAATACATAAACATGACAGCCAAAGAAGTCACATTTACAAAAGAAGGGTCAGAAATTAAACCCCCTACTTTTCTCAAGACAGATACTTTTTGTTAAAAAAAGGTTAAACCACAAGGGAGGATGATCCGCAGATAAAGAGATATAGGCAGCTGAAGAGAGTTTTCTGTAGTGGTCCCACTTTTAAAGATCTTTATTGGTCCTTAACAGTGGCAGCCCATCCATTAGGGGCACAGGGGCACCACTCCCCCAATCCATGCACCCAGCCTCTAATCTACATGCAGGGCGGCAAACACATGGATTTCAATGTGGGTTTTTTTTTAAGCACGTGATTAGAGCCGGAGACTCTAATTGGCTTCAAAAAGGGTGGGCTCGGGGCGCAGAGACATTAGCAAATTAATATTCGCTAATAAACCAAAAAAGTGTAGCACTCACCCTTGCATAACACAAAATAATGGGTATACCAACCTACATGGAGATAAATATGTAATATAAAGTGCCAATGAAAAAAAAACGTAGAAGATATATATACCCAAAAAATAATGAGCTTAATAAGTATTATATAACAATGCTAGTTTGGGTTGTTTCTGGAAAGCCTGGTCTTCCATTGCACAAATATATGTATCTGTATTCTGAATCAGCAAGATAGCTTGTTTACTGAAAACTGCTTTCCACCGATGTGATGGGTTGCCTACTAGAAACAATAATGTCTTGATTATTTGGATGATTGAAATGTTATTCCAACAACCACCCTATCTTCCTACAGCTTAGTGATTATTTCTGGGTGAAAAAACAGTCCAGATATACCTTGACGTATGGCGCAAAGGACAGAGCCTCTTTTTACATGTTAATCACATTGGAGACTACTCCTTTCGGGTAAGGACCCTCCTGCCTTCTTCCCTGACATCCAAGCTGGCTGTGTCCTCTTCTGGAATTCTTTGTGGCTTCCTGGTGTATGGTGTCCCCATCCGGTTTATCCTTAGAGGTGGAGTTTGAATTTCCTATATAACCAGGTGTTACATTTTCTTCCATCTGGTAAGTGCACTAATGTGGTGGAGGGATCCATCTTGTTTCACTCATCTGCTGTTCAAATCATCCACTGCTTGTCACCTTTCTACCACATCAAGATTTTCATGATTTTGACATTTTTATCAGTGACACAATATTTGCACTATTTTATTAATATTTGGACATTGCGCGTATTATATCAGACACATGGACATTGTTATATAATACTTAAGTTCATCATTTTTTGGGTATATATATTTTCTATGATTTTTCATTGGCACTTTATATTACATATTTATCTCTATGTAGGTTGGTATACCTATTATTTTGTGTTATACAAGGGTGGGCGCTACACTTTTTTGGTTTATCATCTTTTTACAAAGTGTTTAAATTTGTGTGTGGCAGCTACCTGTGTCCCCTGATCTAAGCTTAGCGTGGTATGCACCCCTCCTTCTTTCCTAATATTCACTAATCTCTTCCTGCTTCTCCTCCCAGCCAATCAGGAAGCAGCTTCTGAGATCTGATTGGCCGAGTGTCTTAGGACGGGTCTCAGTACCCGCCTCCTGTTTGGCTGGGAGGAGAAGCATTGGCCCCAGCATAAGCCTACCTCAGATTCAGCAGTGCACCACCACCTCGTCCTCCTCCCATACCTAAAAGGTAAGGCCACTGATTGTGCAGGGAGGGGTGGCTTTAGTGCAAGAGGATTGCCACAGTGATCAATGGGGTGGGGGGTGCTAGGTGCGAGTGAGGGGGACATGTCTATTTGCCACACCCCCCAAAAATTTTTGACCACCAGCTGCCACTGGTCTTTAAATGTAACAGGGAGTCTGTTTGACTAAAAAGGAGGCAGACGGACCAAACTAGTCTTTTACAGGAAAAGTTGAGTTTTTACTTGCGCATGTTACTGGGTCTGTTGATCATTTTGACATGTGTATTTTACTGAACTTATTTGATTTTCCCTTTTTTCATTGTATGTTTAGTTTGATATTGCACAAATTTGTAAAAGATTCACTGTCCTATTACTGCAATTACCCATAATAATACGTGTTCCTGTTAAGACAAACATTTCTGAGAATAGTCATTGAATGTGTGTGTAGATATGCAGAGCCAGGCCTTTATTACATAAAATATATAGACTGTCTTGCCTACTTTTGCCTACTTAGCAGTGCTGCATATCAATTGTACATTCTCCCTTTCTACTGCATGTCTGTCAGAGCCATTAAAAATAATGTGCACTCTATGGGGTTTATTTGCTAACACGAATAAATAAAAAATTAGTACAATATTGAACATCCTTGTCAATAGCAACCGATTAGGCATCTACTAGAGTTTTTTCATAGAAATTAAATTAACTTTAGTTCTTACTTTTAAGTATAACATTTTACATCCACTGCTTCCAGAAAAACTTTGGTAATGTTTACTGTGAGAGTGAAAGTGTATTTTTACAGTTTAATTACCATAAACTCTGTTACACCTTTAACAATTGTTACATCACAGCATGAATAAAATGGTTCTAAACGCAAACCATTTTTTACTTTAATGGATTTCCTGCATTAATATAAACACACCCCGCTATCTGTTCTACCTCTTTAAACACTTGCTTGGCCCATCTCACCACTCCAGCTCTATCCCAGCTGTAGCATTGCTCTCCTCTCTTCGTTGTATCACAGGAGACACTGAGGGCTCTATGTTGCTCTATGTAAAACTTCTATGAGGATGAAGCAATGGTCTGGCTTGCTGGTGTCTATGGGCACACACAGTGCAGCTCGGGGGTGCACTAGCATTTGTGTCCCCTTAGCGCCCAGCTTGCTGAGGTGGCATTAGGAGATGAAGGAGCAGACAGCAAGAGACCACAAAAGAGGTGGTAAGGTAATGCTCTGTGCAATATCCTTGCACAGAGCAAGTATGCCATTTTTTTTATTTAAGCCCCCTAAAACTAGCCCTTAATATCACTTTAAAACAAAAAAGTGTCAACTTGTTATCTATTCACTGCCAGCCAGATTTTCAAAAGATAAAAAAAATATTTTTATTATACATAGTAGAACATACTAAAAACATATCTACATTTTACCCAAAGCCATACAGACTTTCCCACTTGCCTTCATATTTCTAAAAGCACTAATCTAATACATTGGACTCTTCATATATTACAGGTACTTATATAGCTCCATCAATTTGTGCAGCACATGGGTAGCAACATTGCATAAAGGTCCAGAGATCTCTGTTTATTATTCCAGTGTAAAGTTCAATATTTACATGTATGGCTTTATCCTAATGGTCCTTTGACAGGAGGGGAGCCTGTTTTGAGCAGGGATCCATCCGTTGATCCCCGCTGAGCCGGTAGATGACAGGACCGTCTCTGCACTTCATGCAGAAATGGACCTGTCAGAGCCCCGCTCTCCTCTATGGGGGATCGGATGAACACGGACCGTCTGTCTGTGTTCATCCAATCCGCTCAGCCAGACGGATGGAAAATAAGGTTTCCATCCATCTGTGTTTAGCGGATCAGAGTGGATTGGATGTCAGCGGACATGTCACCGCTGATATCCATTGCTCCATAGAGGACAATGGAGCGTCCGTTCAGGTCCACCTGAAAAACTGACAGGCGGACCTAAATGGTCCGTGCGTGTGAAAGGACCCTAAAGCATTCAGATCTTGTGTGAGGCTGGAGTGTTGACAAAGCTTCACCACGATCCGCTGTTGGGGAAATGTGGTGCTGCAGATAGAATCTGCTCATCAGCTGATGGGACCTGCTATCAGGTCTTGTCAGCTCCACTGCATATCCCTTCTCTAAATCACTTCTCTTTCCACCTATACTAGGTCGTTTTGGGTTCCATTTCAGGTCTGAATTCAGGCAAAAATTCAGGCCTGTTTCATCCTTGAAACAGAGAACAGGGATGCACCGAACCCCTGCTGCGAGCTGCATTTGATTTAGGTGTGAACCCAGCCTCAAGCTGCAGTAGCTTTGCAATAAATGCTGAACTGTCAGGTCACAAAGGCTGTCCAATGAGTACCAGTGAAAATAATTAAACTGCTATCGTTATATTGTAACCACTAAGCATCCAAAACAACTTTGCAATAGTTTTAATGCAACTCTAGGTCTTGTGGCTGAGAGATATTCACAATGTACCTATTCCCAGCATTTCTGGCTTTTTTAAGTGTTCCCTACTTTAACTACTAAACTGATGTAATAAGGATTGATTTACTAAAAGAATCATCATATTCTCTGTTCACTATGTAAAATATATGTCCCCATAGCTTAGTGATGAGGTGAATCTGTGTTCACTTCAATCGTCCAATTATGTGCAAGCACAAATGTTATTATGGTTTTTATCCTTTAAACATGATTTGATTCCTATTCAATGACATGCAGACAAAAAAATGAAACCAAAATTAAGAACACAGGGAAATTACCTCAAACTGACAGGAGGAAAGTTCAAAACTAATTTTAAAAATTATTATTTTACTGAAAGTAAAGTTAGTTGATGCTTGGAATAAACTTCCAGCAGAGGTAGTGAGAGAGTCAACAGTAAATGACTTCAAACATGCTTGGGACAAACAAATGACTATACTCAGACAAAAAAGTCACGAAAAAAACAAAACAAAAATGGGCAGACTCGATGGACTACTCTGTCTTTTTCTGCCGTCACTCTTCTATGTTTCTATATTGCCATGGTTTTTATCCCTTGATCCTAATCAGATACCTGAAGTGAACACAGCTTTACCGTATTTATTTAAGTGTCACCAGGGTCACAAGAACTAGTGCCCCCCTTTTAAGATTTCCCCTCTATTCCTTTTATGATGTCAACACAAATTTTGGAGTTTTCATTTACTTTCAATAATAACAGTAAACAGGACAAATGGAAAGGGTGAATCTCTATAACATGTACACAGACAGCAACCAAACCTGACAAGAGTTCTAATCCGTCTCCAAGCTAAAACTAATAAAAAAATAAAAAAAAAATTGGCTTTAGTAAAACTTTAAAACCCCTTTCACACTGTAGAACCGCTAACACGCCGCTAAAGCGCTCCAATATTTGTTAGCACTCCAAACACCCCCCAAAGATGCTGCTTGCAGGACTTTTTCTAACGTCCAGCAAGCACAAGCAAGCACACAACTCGAGTGTGAAAGCACCCATTCAAATGAATGGGAGGCATTTTTTGGCACTTTTCAGGTGCTATTTCTAGCGCTAAATGTCTAAAAACTGCCTCCATGTGAAAAGGGGAAGGCAAAGTGAACTTTTACTATGCTAAGTGACAGCCTCTACTGCCCTTTTTTTATCTATGACAGTGGTTCTCAACTCCTGTCTTCAGGACCCACCAACAGGCCAGGTTTGCAAGATAACTAAAATGCATCACATACTGTATAATTTGCTGCTCAGTGATTGCAGTATTCTAGTCTGCATCTCCCCAAAGTAATACTTAAAATCTGGCCTGTAATTGGGTCCTGAGGACAAGAGTTGAGAACCACTGATCTATGACATTAGCTTAGTTCAGTAAATGTTCTTATGTTTAATGTGCTCACAGTTGGTCCTCTTTGTTCTCCGCATGTAAAACTGGGCATACACTGATTGAAATTGGGCTGGCTCAGCAGGGCCTGGCTGAATTTCAATCAGTATGTGGTCATCCCTGATCAACAAAATGATCAATCGAAAGGGAAAGGCTGGAAAATGTTTGTTGATCAGCGTATTATGACAGCAACAGGTTATACTGTCAAAATTCAGTGTCCCAGTGGGGATTGTTTTTGTGGATGGAGAAATCTGTTATTTTTTTTTCTTTCAACCCACTGGCTGAATAAAAGGTTATGGCCAGCTTAAGCTCTGTGTTAAACAGTCTTAAGATCAGATGATCGCCTTTTTTTAAAACACTATGGAAAACATGTGTATGTGTGCTACCACACAGACAGACTCCAAGGGTAACATTTTGACTGTGACCTAAAGTGGGCTGTAGCCTTTTAAATAGGATGATCATTTGACCTGTGAATTGTGTAGGGGGCATATGGCATTAATGGGAGGGGGAACAATTGTGCTGTTTGAGAAAAAGTATGCTTTAAAATGTTTTCTGCAGGTAGAAGGTACACTTCAGCTCACATCCAATCACAAAATGCATAGGTAAAGCAAGTGTTATTTTCTGCATTATGGTTGTGAAAGTAAACTTTTCAATATTTTTATTTTTTTATATATAGATGGTAGAAATCTTTGAAGGTTTGTTACTTTGTTATCTAATGAAACATTTTATTTTAACCACTTCCCACCCAGCATTTGGCAAAATGACGTCCGGGTGGGTTTTCCTGACTGAATGTCTATTGACGTCCTCAGGATAACACGCGATCGAACACCCACATGGGGGGTGCATCGCGGCGATTGGTGGTGCCGTGGGTCAGTCTGACCCACCGCATTACCGATCGACGTAAAAAGCTTAAATTGGAAGCTTTTTACAATGTGATCAGTCATGACCAATCACGGCTGATCACAGTGTAAGCAGAAGAGACGTTTATCGGCTTTTCCTCTACTCAGGTCTGCAGACATGAGTAGTGGAAAGCCGATCGGCTGCTCTCCTGACAGGGGGGTCTGCACTGAACATTTATCAGTGTAGCCCCCCTCAGGATCGCCACATTGGACCACCATGGAGCCAACCAGGACCACCAGGGGGCCCCCAAGGGACACCATAAGGAGGCCACCCAGGGAGACGGTCAGGAGGCTGCCCAGGGACCACCAGGGAGCCTGCACTAGACCACCAGGTAAGGGCATACAGTGCACTGTAGGGATGGCACTGTGCCAATATGTGATTCCTGCCAGTGCCATCCCTAACAGTGCTATATGTAGCGGTGCCCACCAGTGCCACCTATCAGTGCACACCTGTGCCATATATCAGTGCCCCCTATCAGTGCCCAGCAGTGCCACCTATCAGTGCCCATCAGTGCCGCCTATGATTGCCCATCAGTGCCACATATCAGTGCCCGTCAGTGCTGCTTATTAATGCTGCCTATCAGTGCCCATCAGTGCTGCATATATGTGCTTTATCAATGCCACCTTATCAGTGCCACCTCATCAGTGCCAATCTGTACTGCCTCATCAGTGCAACCTCATCAGTGCCCATCAGTGTAGCCACATCAGTGCCTGTCAGTGAATGAGAAAATGTACTTATACAAAATTTTGTGACAGAAACAAAGAAAAACTTTTTTTTTTAAATTTTCGGTCTTTTTTTATTTGTAGCGCAAAGAATAAAAACCGCAGGGGTGATCAAATACCACCAAATGAAAGCTCTATTTGTGGGAACAAAATGATAAAAACTCTGTTTGGGTACAGTGTCGCACGACCGCACAATTCTCATTCAAAATGCAACAGCACTGTAAGCTGAAAATTGGTCTGGGCGGGAAGGGTGGTAAATGCCTGGTATTGAAGTGGTTAAATATTCTAAAAACATATTTATATTAATTTTCTCTTTGGAAATGTTTATCTCTATTTGGATAAGTGAGAGCATTCCATCTGTCTTTTATTCTAAGTATATGCACATAGGATTTTAATTTGATAACTTTATTATTGCACAGAAGCCTGCCGACTGGCTCACATAATGCATATCTACCTTACATATGCATGCCCAATAATTTATCAGCCTATGCACATTCATGCAAGGTTATTCACTTGGTGCTCTAAAGCTGATATAAAAATGCAGATTACTTATTCTCATTCAAATCAAATTCATTGTACTGAGTGGCCAAACAGTAGACTGTGCATATAGGCTTATTTTTAAATGTGATTGGCACATGGTAAAAAAGTGCAGTGTTGATAAAAGTTTGTATATACTTTTCTTCCTATTCATTTGAATTCTGAATTTGTTTTCACTATGTCTTATTATAATAGCTAGCATATAGAGCCTTTTTTTAAATTGTGGGAAGATTATGAATTAGTTCAAAACTTTATGTAAAGAAAAGAAGAAAAGTAAAAGTTGAATAAAGTGAAAATGGATGTATATAGTTGTGACTGTACACTGGAACTGTCATGAATGGAGGTAGTACACTTGCTTACCAACTCATTAATCCCTGAAAACTCATCTCTTCGGTGAAGCCTATCATGCCTCCAGCTAATCTTTTACCACTTCCATCAGCTCATTCCCCACAGTTATGACCTTTTGTACCACCATCCTATTAGATTGTAAGCTCTTCTGAGCAGGGCCCTCTTAATCCTCTTGTATTGTATTGTAACTGTATTGTCTCCTTTTTATATTGTAAAGCGTTGCGTAAACTGTTGATGCTAGATAAATCCTGTATAATAGTAATAATAATAATAATAATATCTGACATTTATGCTGCAGACTCACCACTGTGCATTCAGAGTAGAGAATCACTCAATCACTATTATCTTGTGTGATAGAATTTCAGGTTCCCCAAATCTCCTGCTTTTAACTATAATGTGAGGAGGCGCCAGTTCATTAAACTTTATTTTGTGGAGCACAGTATAATTCTGTCATCATATTGGCTTCAAATATACGTTATCAGCAATCAAATTTGAAATCAAATTTGAACTTTACCACTTTTAGGATGGGCTTTCAACATAATGTGCAAGTATGCAAAACATATTTGCATAGACTCATTTAACACCTAGAATGCCCTCCTTCATCAACACAATGGGATTGATTTACTAAAAATGGAGAGTGCAAAATCTGGTGCAGCTATGCATGGTAGCCAATCAGCTTCTAACTTCAGCTTGTTCAATTAAGCTTTGACAATCAATCTTGGAAGATGGTTTCTTTGCAGAGCTGCACCAGATTTTGCACTCTCCAGTTTTAGTAAATCAACCCCAATGTCCCTTCTCCCCATGTCTCTCATTTTCCAGGGTCATCTTCCGCCAATAGCCTTTCAGCTCTGTCGTTCAGCCTGCATTGATGTTGCAACTGCAGGAATTACATTGTCCCAGCCCCTGGGTGTACACTGTGCATGCACCACATGCAGTGTACAAAAGATAAAAGTATTTAGAAGCAAGAGGGAGAAGGGTTTTGGCAGAAAAGACTTAGCATGTCTCATCTGCCAAAAAACGATTTCCTAGCATTTTTGTTTATTTTCGACTTCCACTTTCAATCAGCACTATACAAGTGTCTTGCTTTTTTGCTCTGCATAATTTACTCATCGGCTCTAAATCTGATTGCATTTTCATTGGTCTAATTTAATGTCATAGCCTTGATTTATTTCAGAGCAGTAATTATTGGCACTCGCTTTCAGCAGTCCTCAAAAAAGAAAAAAACTGTGTAAGCATTAATAACCTGTGAAATTCATGGCCTATGTGTTATTAATGCTTAAATTATTTCTTTTGTGATAGTAACACTCAGTTTAGTGCATTTACTGTGCTACAGTTAGGTGTTTATTTTACTAAAAAAATATACTAGTTTATGTCTAAGACTCTGAAAAATGAACACTTTCTGGATCAAGCTGTACAAACACTTTTAAGCAACGTGTTAATTGTTTTGCAGATATAATATAAGCATTGTGGAATATACTAACAAAATGTGCAGAAAAGAGGTAGAAATCAGTGTTGGGATTACTTTAGGTAAATCTGTTGTGCAGGATATTAGCATCCCTGTGAACCCCAATAGTACAATAAAACTATAAGCACCAGATGTGCTAGTTATCTTGCCTTGAATTTAATATTGCTTTGAGATTCATGTCGTTAATTTTACCACCTGTGTAAAATTTCTGGACAAAAGACACACTTGTGAGCCAATTGGTATCTTTCATTATTTGTGGAAACTAAATTAAAGGACAAGGTTAAGTTATTTGCTTTAATCTCTCTGATAAACAAATGTATTGTAGATACACATGAAATGCAATGGATGTAGCAATGTGAATTTTTGGATAAACGTGTATCCCACCTCTAGCCTAAAATGTGTTGTTGTAGTTTTTGATAGACTTTAACTGCTTCACCCCAGAAGGATTTCCCACTGTAGGACCAGAGCACTTTTGCGATTCGGCACTGCGTCGCTTTAACTGACAATTGCGCGGTAGTGCGACGTTGTACCCAAATGAAATTTGTGTCCTTTTTTTCCCACAAATAGAGCTTTCTTTTGGTGGTATTTTTAATAGCTATCGCTACTCCTCTTTTCTTCTGCGAGCTACTGGCTAGTAGGATAGTGGGAAATTTGGCATTATGGAATTTTGGGGTTGCTTCCTTTTGAAAGTGTGTCTCTTGTACACAAATGATGTCCCCTCCTAGCTTGGATGCTGTGTGCCATAGGGAGGCCCTTTTGGCGGGGTGGTTAAGGCCCTTGGCATTAATTGATATAATTTTAGTGTTCATGGTGGCATGTTGTGGTGGTGTGCTTGGTGGTACTCACTGTTAGGTGACCTTGTTGTTGGGTGGCGTTGGTGTCCTGGAATCACTCTGTGATGGGTGTCCATCCATTCTGGTTCCGTAGGTGTTCTTCGGAGGTGTGTGACTTGTTGAGGGAGACTTAGGAGAGAGGAACTGGTGAGGTAAGAAGATATAGGTAAGAAGAAATAGAACAAAAACACATGAGGACTTGCGGCGGGGAGAATTATTCCCAGGCTGCAGTATCGCGGTAACAGGGGAAACAAGTTCATAGTGGTCTTGTGCCGCTTTGTTGAGCTAATCCGGGGAGAAGATGTTGCTGGAGATAGGAGCTGTATTTTGACCCTATCTGAATTTGGGTCGGAATGTTTTAGCCGCCTTTTGCCACATGGGTGGCCCCAGTTTTTGGGGGTCTTTGTTGTGGTGAGGTTGTTCAGGGTCCGGTATGATCCCCCACTCCTTCAGTAGGTCTAACCCCGCTTGTACTGATGTGATTGTGTGGGATCTGCCATTCCTGTCGATAGTGATTTTGGTTGGGTGACCCCATTTGTAACCTATATTGTGATTACGCAGGGCCTTAGTGATCGAATTGAGCTGCCGTCTGAGTTCCATGGTATGTTTGACCAGGTCAGCATATATCTGGATTCCCTCATAGGGTTCTGGCAGTTTCCCCAGGGATCTGGCTTTTTTGAGGATTTGCTCTTTCGTTGCATAGAAGTGCACCTTCATGAGGACATCTCTAGGCGTTTTGTCTGGCAAGAAGGAAGGTTTAGGAAGGCGGTGTATACGATCAATGGTCAGTTCTATGGGCGGAAGGTCTGGAAGGAGAGCCCGGAACATGTCCTTAGCATAGTTGTTTAAATCATGGGGTGCTACTGTTTCGGGGACCCCCCGTAGTTTGAGATTGTCCCTTCTAGCCCGGTCCTCTAGGTCCGCTATTTTCGCGCGCATCCACTGATTCTCTTCTATGGCGTCTTCATTGGCGTCTATCAGGTCATTAACTGTGCGGGTAATGTCACTGACTGCATTTTCTACTGTATGGATCCTTTCTCCTAATGAAGCTATTTCAGCAGTTACATTTTTGGTTAGGTTTGTGAAGTCAGCATGAATGGATTGTTGCAGCGTTACTAGCATGTCTTTTAGCAGTGTGTCCATAACTGGCTGATTGTT
>BLSH010480204.1:695944-716198 GCA_018402905.1 Glandirana rugosa
GTTTATATACGAGACGTCTATGACTAGATAATAGTTTTCGTTAAAGATATAATTTAAAATCCCTAACACTTGACACAGAATATATTCCTTTGTACTACATATCACAACTCGCTTGGGCCTGACATTGCAAGCCCAGGCATGGCTTGAAAACCCACAGGCACCGTGCCTGGGCCTGGGCCTGTAAAGTTTTTAGCAAGCCCAAGCCAGGCCCCAAGACGATAAAATGAGGTGCACAACTCTTCGACGTCCCGTCGGTTAGTTGTTCGCAAAGTGACCAAACGGGAATCTTCGGTAGTGTCGGTACGGATGATTACCGTACCGACACTACCGAACCCGAACGATTTTTGAAATGTCCGGGTCCGGGTCCGTGCCACGGACACCCAAAAGTTCGGTACGGACCCGAACGTTACAGTCCGGGTTCGCTCAACACTATACATCATGTTTCCTTATATAAGACACAGTTCACAATCCCTAAAATTTAATATAGAAATTGCTTTTGATAATAGATCAGTATCTGCAGAGCATATATTTGCCTAGCCATGAAAACTGCCCAGCCAGACACTGTACACATGTGAAGCTTTAACAAGATACATTCCTTCATGTAAATGTATTTTAAGAAGCAAAAATGTAATTACTTGCAAATAGAGAGTTAATCAGAGTTTTAGGTGACACCAAAAACCCAGATACATTTACAATATATGCTAAAAAAATATTTCTCCTTTTCTTTGTATTTTTGTTTACCTCCTATGTCTGTACACCCACACATATGTGAAAACGGTGATGTATTTTACTGAGTGGATTAAAAAACGCCTACCCAGTCACACCAAGCAAGTGAGCTTGCATTGTAAGCTACAGCACCTGGTGGGCTACCTGAATACAATATTTAGAAGAACAAAAATTAAATCATCTGTAAATCTGTACCTTACATGTACTCAAATAGGTCTTTAGAAAATGAGCTGAATGCTTCAAATGAAAACTGGTAAAGCTATCCAATACTTATTAATAGAAAATGAGGAATACAGTGTAGCACTGAAGTCTGACATGAAGCTCCCAAATTCTAATGGGTGTGATGTGAGATAAATGGTAGACCTTCAAAACTGAATACATTTTTACTCTTCCAATATAGAGAGTTAAAATGGAAGCAGGCTTTTGCATGGCAGAAGAAACTGTGTTGTATCTTCTGTCATAGATGTTTTCTGCTTTCCAGCACCTTTTTATTAGTATACATTGAGCCATGCATGCACAACTCAGTGCACAGCATTATTCTGTGCCAGGGGGAATTAACCCCTGTGTACAAATGTAGGAATTGCATAATTTGGGCCTGAACAGTCAAAAGGCAGAACGGTGGAAAGGATCACTTGCTTATGTGAGTTTGTCATAATGTGCAAATGTGCTGTGCATACTTTGCATTAATTCCAGTAGAAACCTCCCAGGGAGCCAAAATTTTGAATTTAGTCTGATGGTTTACTTCTGTTTCAAGATGGGTAATCACACCCTGATGGTAAGTGAGAGCAAAGTACAGAGCATGGTGTGGTGGGTAGTAAACATGGACCTCATCAGGCATTAAAGTTATATTGTAGAAAACGTTCAAACACAACTTATTCAGACCCAGCGGGTATGCGCACCCATCCAAAGCTAGCAGTGACAGCAATCTGAAGTCTTGAAGATGCCAACAGGATTTGCAGTGGCTTGAAAAAATATTTATAACCCTTGAAATTTTCCACATTTTGTCATGTTACAATCAAAAATGTACAGTAAATGTATTTTATTGGGATTTTATGTGATAGAGCAACACAAAGTGGCACATAATTGTGAAGTGGAAGGAAAATGATAAATGGTTTTCAAAATGTTTTACAAATAAATATCTGAAAAGTGTGTTGTGCATTTTTTATTCAGCCCCCTTTACTCTGATGCCCCTAACCAACATCTAGGTGAACCAATTGCCTTCAGAAGTCACCTAATTAGTAAATAGAGTCCACCTGCATGTGATTTAATCTCAGTATAAATACAGCTGTTCTGTGAAGCCCTCAGAGGTTTATTAGAGATCCTTAGTGAACAAACAGCATCATGTAGGTCAATGAACACACCAGACAGGTCAGGGATAACATTGTGGATAGGTTTAAAGCAGGGTTAGATTCTAAAAAAAATCTCAAGCTTTGAACATCTCATGGAGCACTGTTGAATCCATCATCCAAAAATGGAAAGAGTATGGCACTACTGCAAACCTACCAAGACATGGCTGTCCACCTCAACTGACAGGCCAGACAAGGAGAACATTTATCAGAGAAGCAGCCAAGGGGCCCATGATAACTCTAGAGGATGTGCAGAGATCCACAGCTCAGGTGGGAGAATCTGTCCACAGCACAACTATTAGTCGTGCACTCCACAAATCTGGCCTTTATGGAAGAGTGGCAAGAAGAAAACCATGGTTAAAAGAAAGCCATAAGAAGTCCTGTTTGCAGATTGTGAGAAGCCATGTAGGGGACACAGCAAGCATGTGGAAGAAGGTGCTCTGGTTTGAGGAGACCAAAATGTAACTATTTGGCCTAAAAGCAAAACGCTATGTGTGGTAGAAAACTAACTCTGCACATCACCCTGAACTCACAATCCCCACCATGAAACATGGTGGCAGCATCATGTTGTGGAGATGCTTTTTCTCAGCAAGGACAGGGAAGGTGGTCAGAGTTGATGGGAAGATGAATGAAGCCAAATACAGGGCAATCTTAGAAGAAAACCTGTTAGAGTCTGCAAAAGACTTGAGACTGAGGCAGAAGTTCACCTTCCAGCAGGACAATGACCCTAAATATACATCCAGAGCTACAAGGGAATGGTCTAGATCAGTGGTTCTCAACTCCTGTCCTCAGGACCCACTAATAGGCCATGTTCGCAAGATAACTGAAATACATCACAGGTGATATAATTTGACTGCATCTCCCCAAGGTAATACTTAAAATCTGGCCTGTTAGTAGCTCCTGAGGACAGTAGTTGAAAACCACTGGTCTAGATGAAAGCATTCATGTGTTAGAATGTCACTCTCTAGTTGTGCAAAGCAGGTAGAGACATCCCCAAAAAAGACTTGCAGCTGTAATTGCAGCGAAAGGTGGTTTTACAAGGTATTGACTCGGGGGGCTGAATACAAATGCACGCCACACTTTTCACATATTTATTTGTAAAAAATTTGGAAAACCATTTATCATTTTTCTTCTGCTTCACAATTATGTGCCACTTTGTGTTGGTCTATCACATAAAAGGGGAATGAATACGTTTTTAAGGCACTGTAGCTTGCACTGCTCTAGTTCACATATCGTGCAAATGAAATTGTATGCAAAACCCCAACTGAATTTTTCTTATTTGCTCTCTTTTGGTCTGTTAAATGTACCAGTGAAAGTGTTCTGTTATTTTTTTATTTAAAAAAAAAATATATGTTGGATGATCTTGACAGAATATTTGTGAGCAGATAAGCTCATTTGTTCTCTGCCTCTGCTGCACTCTTATCAGTTAAATTTTTTCCTAGCTTTCTTTGTGTAGAGGAAGGTTTTCTATAGTGCTGTAAAAAACAAAAAGAGGGGGCACTCCAGGTGGAGTTTATTGGAATAAAAAGAAGGAAATATACTTACAAACAAGTAGATCATAAAACATTTCAAAGTCCACAATGGACACAAAGCGACCATGCCACCGGGACTGTGTCAAGCACGCCCGAGAAACTTCCAGATGGCTGGCGCATTTCAGGGGGATCCCCTCTTCCTCAGAGCCCCCCATAGATTTAGTACAAAATTGAGTGTTGCCACCCTAGGATGGAAGTGTGTTACTGGCAGGATCACCAGGTGAAAGTAAAGAAGTAAAAAGAAAAGAAAAGTGTTATACAATTATGGTGGGTGTGGCGCTGCTCTAGTGGTATAATTAGTATCCAGCAATGCATCTAACCACTACCAACTTATTTTTACATGAAAAAATTAATTACCTAAATTTTCCAGAGTGCTGGTTCTCAATTATAAAAGGGGTTGGTGTAAATGGTAAACTTTAAGATATTATGTATTTTATTGAATGAAAGTGTATAAAGATCAAAGACAAATAAATATCCCATATAACATAAATGTTCCAGATTGCTGGTTTGGAAAATGCTATAGGCTTGAAGTAGGAGGTCTGTGCCTTTAAGATTTTAAACTATTATCCAAAAAAGTTAGGTATAAATGTGTGAAAAAATCTAAGTCAAATAAGTGAATAAACATCAAATAAACATCAAATAGACACCCAACAATGTGTATGTGTGCTAGTTCTTGCTCGTATTAATACCCTTATTGTGTGATATTAACCTGTGGACATACACAAACACTGGTGACAAAATCTCTTAAGTAATTAAATTATATAAAATAGTCCTTTGATCACTCATGACAAAAAACAAAATGACAATCTTTATAATTCAAATGTCCATATGAGTATCAATTCGGTGATGTGTGTTCTTAATTCACTCTTGAACAATGCCACTTTAGTGCTAATTTATTTTTACAGTGCACGTGTCCAAATACTGTTTTTGGCTGGAGTTCAGCCTTAATAATTATTATATGACCCATGGTCTTTTAGGAGATCTGGAAAATATGCAAAGCATTGAGAAACAGTGGTTTAAACATTATGTAGATAATCTGTTAAATTTTATTGACATTACATAGACATAGGTGGACACACTAATCACCAAAGTAAAATCTGGCTTGCTGAGTATCCAGAACAAAGTGTTGCTTTGCTGTTGGGTAATTTAATTTGTTTTAGATAAGTTGCCATCTAAAACTAATGAGTCCCATTTGCCCAATTATGCTTAAAAAGAAGATAAATGCTTCACTTCTATAAGCGCTAAATCCAGACTCCAAATTAGGCATTCGGTTAAGCCCTTTCTACATGCTCATTGATTATCCAGAAACATTAGTACTACATTGTCTATTGTGTGAAAAATATAAAAGTGTTCAAAAAACAAAAAACTTTTATGAATATATTACCATTATCCTAAACAAAAAGCATGATCTTTTATGAGATATATCTGAAATATGCAGTAGCTTAAGCATAATAAGTACATAAGTTAGTAAAATTACAATAAACCAAAACACTTTTTATTCTGATTCCACTATTCACACACTTGACGTGGATATAGGAATAATTTCTTCTGTGGTATTGTATTCTGACAGCAGGGAACTTTCCCTGCCATCAGAACACAGGGATCAGAGTTGCATGCTGTAGCGTGTTTATTTGGGAAAAACTAGAGAGAGTGGTTGTACAGCCTACAGCCCAAGTAGATTGACTTGTGTATAACCAGCCTGCTTAAACAAGGATCGAAATTCGGCCGGTCTCTGCTAAACTGACTGATTTTCAATCCATGTATGGCTGGCTTAGCAGACATAGAGTAAAGGGACTGGAACATTATTTGCTTGCAAGCCTGCAGGCTGCTTTAAATGGGGAAAGCTCTGATGCTTCTTCACATTCCTGTTGGCCCATTTTTATAATGGGCTGCCTTACTGGTCAATTGGAAAGTGAGGGAGGAAGGGAGGCAGTCAAGGTTGTTCACAAGAAAGAAGTGCACTTTAGGGCTCATGTCAGTAGGCGTTGTATTCCTGCATTTGATGTGCATTTGGAACACATGTCAAATGTAGGTCAGCAAAATCCCATTGATTCTCATTGGGCAGTACACAAGGAAATTGGAACATACAATAATTTATTAGACCAGTTCTAGCAGATGCAAGCTTTGCTATATTTCCACTGTGGATCTGTATGTTTTACATAGATGTTGAGATATTGATAATCCAGTTACTGGCTCTGGTAGCACAGTGAGTACAGGCAAAATAGTTCTAAACTACAATACTGAAAAACGCATGCTTCTAAATTAGTAAGCGTTCAATTTTCAAGACCAGACAGAATTTTTAGCCTGAGTCAGGTGGCTGGTTTGAGTCATATATCTGTATCACCAGTTTTGAAAGATCTTGACTTTCAGTACTAAAACCAACTTTTGGATCCCACAATAAATTAGAAGTGACTATTTAATGACTGCATGCGGGCAAATAGAATCATCATATGAGAAGATATCCTTTTCTGAAGCCTCTTACGATGTGCTCTATACCAGTGTTTCTGAAACTATGGGTCAGGGCCGAGATTAGGTCACAAACATGTTTCTGATAGGTTGCTACATGGTAGTGTAAAAAAATGTAGCCTAATTTTGTCCAAGCACAAAATCAGTGGTGGGTGATAAAGCACACTTTATTTTTCTGTGTTCTTAATGTAATTAAACTATCCCATAGTGTTCAATCCTATAAAAAAATGACACCACCCACCCCACTAACAAACTTTAAAGCAATTAAACAAATAGGACTGACAGCACAGGAGCATAAGTGGCAGTGGGCAGATGGAATTACATGTCAAAGTTGTTATGAGAAAAAATAGGGAGTTAGTTGGGCGTGTAAAGAATAAAATATATCTAAAAATGGATTTATCTTGGCTTAAATAAAGCTTATAGAAATATTGAAGGGCATGCAAAGTATTTTGAAAATAATTCTCTTCTTAGGTTATGGCACAGTAACAATCTTCTCGGGTCCTCAGAATAAAAAAAGCTTAAGAATCATTGCTCTATACAGATAGTTGCAGACTGAAACTCCACTGTGGTAGCTTAAGACCCCACTTAAGACTGGTACATATGGGCCAAATATTGGCAGTATTAGCAATTCAACAGAAACCGGCCAACATTCAACCCTTATGTACAGCTGTCCTTCTGACAGAAGCCGTTCTATGGACTGGCTTTTGATGAAAGTACATGCTGGAAAACCAGCTTCCGATCAGTGCTCGCAGCCAATGGCTGTACTTTTTGATTAGTGTGTTCTGGCGGGGATGGGGGCAGCCTCCCTGTCAGAACACAATAGCATAGTGGCAGAGATTGCTGTACTAACATTGCTTGTTTAGTACAGAAATCTCCCACTGGGTTGAACAAACAAAACGAATGTGTGTCCTAGGCATTAGTCTGTATAATGTAGTTGTCTGTTGGTGGCATTTTAAAAGATTAGAGGCACTCATAAATAGCTAAATTGTATTTGCCTATTTTCATTTTTTTTTTTTGGCACAATGGAATACACATCATCAGTTTCTTTGAGCACTGTTGCCTCAAGAAAGGCATTTGCGACAAATGTGTGTACATACAAGTGTCACGTAAAAAAAATAAAATAAATAAAACATTCAGGTCTTTTATGCATGGCATCTAGTTAAGTCGGTGCAGTTATACAGCTTGTTCTTCCAAACTCAGAATTTTACCTAAAGTGGGTATTTAATTTAAATGGCATGCTTGTTACTATTAATTTGCTGTAACATGAAACAAATAGCTTGATATTAAAGATTCTAGTGATTGCAGAAGAAGAGAGGTCACCGATTGTAGTGCCCAGTGCCAGTTTCCTATTTACAGCAGTAATGACCCCATTGTAGCTCTTGCCTGCATGACTGGCCTATAATGACAATGTCTACTGGAAATCTTAGCACTTTTATTCAATTTTTTTTTCTAACTAGCTTTTCCATAAAGAAATATGTTAATTAGTAACCAATAGATATAAAGATTGCTAGGGACAGTCCATTAATCCAATTTACCTCTAGAGTGTTGAGCTGAATTTCTAGCAACACTGCATTCAGAGCAGATTATAAATGTAATTTTTTGCATCATTAACTTGCCTGATCAATCCGAGACAGTAAAAGCCAAATTAGAGGAAAGCATGGGTTGCAGTAATTTTCAGAAGCTCTGTGTTTTTATAGGGAAATACAGTGCTTTGGCTACAAGGGGAAGATTACTGCTTGGCAAAATACTTGTCATATTTTGTATTTTGTAAAAAATATAAACTATGCCCTCCGTCTTCCTAGTTTTATGCACTTTATGCTTTGGTTTTGATTAGTGCAATTATAGAGTATTTGCATAGTAATTGGGCATCATTAGTGCTGTTCTCATGCAGCTTATGGTGCATTAAAGTAAGTACTTTGTGTGATTTTGCCCTTCATCGAGCTGCATGCTTTTAAAGCTCTGGCTCTTTCTACAGACTATGTTATTTGGATTTTAAAATCCTGGTTAAAAGGGTTGCTCTATTCAGCATGTAGACAAAAATATGGACACTTTCTGGAAAATATCACAATAGAAAATTGCTTCTCATTTTCAATACATCATTTTTATTCTTAAAACCAAGATTAAAGTATCTGTGAGCAATCTAGAAAGCATTTAGCTCTTTGATTTCTTTATGAGCCAAAGTAAATAGTGTTATTATTTGTGTTTTCTATACAAACACACCTAACATTATATTCAGTGAATACTTAACAATACCACATACTGAAGATATTACCAGCTGCTAAAATATAGTGGGTGTATATTAAAGTTGTTATGCTGAAAACTTTTACTTAAGGGAAGTCAGTATTGAAAGAGTGATTTTTTTCATTTTAAAATGCAATGTGATTAACAATTGATTATCCCCCCCCCCCTTCCCCCATCATCTCCATGCAGTAACATTTAGGATGTAAGCAGCAGCATTGGCTTGCTTGGTAGTCTAAGCTTACCCAAGACATGCATTCACAATCCCTCTCCTTTCAGACACGGTCTTGGCTGCCTCACATACATCCATGACATCTCAACTTGGCTAGGTACCCTGTTTGCTAAAACGGGGTGGGGGGGTCAATTACTACAAGGAGAAACAATAGCAGATGTTCCTCACCAATATTGTTGTACCAGGTTGCACAGATATGAGACTGTCATCCAATCTAGCCGACAGTGACCTGATGGAGCAACTATTATCCTATGTCCAAGAGTAGTTTACACTGTAAACTTTATTAAAATACTTTTTAATACATTAGTGCAAGGGCAACAATAATATTTAAAATGTATAATCAGCGTATCAGGTTTACATTTAGCATACTACTGTACTTTGCAATGTACTGTTTATATTATTGAACAAGCACTTTCTGCCAAAAAAATTGTATATGCTATTTTAGATCCTATGCAATGAAAGTCGAGGATGTCTGACCCAGCATTTTCATTCATAAAAATCTAGTAGGGCTTATTAATAAAGATATCGCAAATGGAATCAAGTTCTCTTTTTGTACAAACTTTGCCAGTTGTTTCTCCAACTAGATCTAAAGCAGTGTTTACTGGGCAGCAAACTAAAATGGTAAATTGTTTTTTAAACGTTCAGAAGGAAACAGATTTATTTGGGTTGGAGAAAAAGTTGGTTTATGAGAAAAAAGATTATGTTGAAGTAAAAAACAATGTTATCCTACAGAAAATAGGGGGGGGGGGGTGAATGTATTAAAGATAATTATATATATATTGTATAATGGTGCACTTATCTTGCCAACTATTTTCCAAGACTTAGCCCTGGTTCACACTGATGCAATCTCTGATGTGTTCCAGAACTCATGGAATCGCTGACAATTAAAATAACATGATTTTCTATGGAGGTCATTTACATATATGCAGTGTGATTCTGTGCGGTGCGATTTTGACCTCTATAGACTTGAATGGTAATCGCAAGGAAGATTTTTATTTTCTATAGTTAAAATAATAATGTAACTAGCAAAACAGTGCCATTTGCTAAGTAAATTCACAAAGATCTTACATTAAGTTTATCTTAAGCTGAGCTGCTAGCACTGTAACTAATATAACAATAGGTGTATTGCGCTTAGGATAGGGGTTGCTCAACTGCTGCCCTTCTGAATTCCCTCCCGTGGGTGGGATTAATGCAATGTTAGTAGTGTTTGGATGTGGCGCTGTCTGAGCTTTGGGTATAGGGAAAATGTGTATATCAGTGCAAAGTATACTAGTAAAGTGCAGTGGTTGCAGTGTAGATTTCCGTGTTGGTCCATAAAGTGTAAACGTGCTTCAAAGATAATATATACGTTGTGCTTGTAGTGTTGACATATATATATATTGCAAAACCACCCTTGCTCATAATAAAATAAATATAAATAAACCATCAACCTTAAACAGTAAAGAACATAAACCATAAATGGTAAAAAACGTAAACCTTAAATGGTAAAAAACTTTTCAAAGAATAAAACATATTTTTACAAAGTCCAAATCATGTGCTAGTATGTGTGTGCTGCTTTCCTTAGAAAACACCAACGGATGTGTCCATAACCCAATTAGAAAATCCTTTTGCTGTATGTGATAGAAATGGTTAATCCGCTTTTTCCAGTCCTTATCCAGATCTTTGGTAAGTATCAATTAAACCAGGTGCAATGTGCTCAGAAGTGACAGTTCAATAGCTTTCCATATTCAGAACTTTTGATGTGGATAAAATAGATTAGATGTGATTCACACGTGCTCCCCCAATGTTCCCCTCCTTACCAGAGGGCACTACCCCTGCAGGGGTTAAGTGCCTATCTTTGTCTTTAATCCTCGGTTGCTCCTGATAGTACCAGCTCCATCCATGCGTCTCAAGGAAAAAAACAGAGAGGAGATCCCATAGTGTAGCAGTCAAGCAAACAAAGTTTTATTCAAAAAATAGGGACAGATCCAATTTGCAGACAGAAAATAAATCAAAACTTGTTTTAAAAACTTATTAAAAAATACATCTGGACCTCATGCCAAGTGTGTTAAAAGGTGGGTCCGTGATGTAAAGATAAAAATAAAAATAAAAATAAATATAAAAAAGAGAGTTTGGGTCCTGTCTTTTTTGTCTTCCTAGTACCGGCGTGTATTTGCTCTATGTGAGGAAGCCCCTATGGCTTCCTTCAGTGTGAGCCGCGCTCAGCTGTAACACGCTACCCCGGGACCGGAAGTGATGTATGGACCAAAGGTTGCTCAGCTAGGTGGTCACCTGACGCGTTTCGTCGTGGGACGTTTTCAAAGGTGTGCCTAGCTAAGCTACAACGTGTCTTTTATCTGTAATCCAGGGGCGGGATCTCAACTTTTGCTTAAATTGATTGGTTGCTTTGTTCATGCTTATCTCCCGCATATGTCAGCGTGAGGTATGGAGAGAGAATGATTCTAATTTGAAAACCTGAGAGAAAGTGTAAATATGGTGGCCAGATGATATTAATGCTCTTAGGGTTTGTGCTATGCAAACTTTTGGAAGATGCAACTGGTATGTAAAAACCATGGTGTAAGGTGCTTCATAGGGCTATAGCTATAAATGATGTGAGTCTCATGGTTTATATAAAAACTATAAAGAGAATTTATAGTGACAACCATTAAAAATCTTAGAAAAACTTCACACCCTACTCATACAACATGCCGTAGAAGGTGCTAGAAAGACATTCACAAAAACCCTATCACATTACCCATATAGTTTAAAAATTCTGGACCTTGTTGCTAATAAAACATTTAAAGAAGCATAGTAAACAATAGGTAGGAAGTAAAAAACATATTGTATATAGGATTAATTCATTGTAAATTAGGTCATTATTCTATATATAGAAAACATTAGTCCAGAAGGTCGATATGTTGGGAACTCTGGACTTTTTCTACTGATAAAACCGTTAAGGAAGCATAGTAAACACCCAGTAAAATGTATAAAAAATGGATGTGTATAAAATTAGACCTTTTTTAAAAATGAGGGAGGAGTACGATACAAGACCGGCACTCTCAGATTATGTTTTCTAAGATTTTTAATGGTTGTCACATTTGTGGTACATTTTATGGATTTATTATTTTCCTTTAACGGTAGAACGCCCTGGTACACACTATTATACCAAACACGTTCAATTATATTTATTATATATGGGAATACTAGCAATTTCACATCTCTGACTTACTACGCTTCAAGTTTACTATGCTTCCCTAATTTTAAAAAATTCTCTTTATAGTTTTTATATAAACCATGAGACTCACATCATTTATAGCTATAGCCCTATGAAGCACCTTACACCATGGTTTTTACATACCAGTTGCATCTTCCAAAAGTTTGCATAGCACAAACCCTAAGAGCATTAATATCATCTGGCCACCATATTTACACTTTCTCTCAGGTTTTCAAATTAGAATCACTCTCTCTCCATACCTCACGCTGACATATGCGGTAGATAAGCATTAACAAAGCAACCAATCAATCTAAGCAAAAGTTGAGATCCCGCCCCTGGATTACAGATAAAAGACACGTTGTAGCTTAGCTAGGCACACCTTTGAAAACGTCCCACGACGAAACGCGTCAGGTGACCACCTAGCTGAGCAACCTTTGGTCCATACATCACTTCCGGTCCCGGGGTAGCGTGTTACAGCTGAGCGCGGCTCACACTGAAGGAAGCCATAGGGGCTTCCTCACATAGAGCAAATACACGCCGGTACTAGGAAGACGAAAAAGACAGGACCCAAACTCTCTTTTTTATTTTTATCTTTACATCACGGACCCACCTTTTAACACACTTGGCATGAGATCCAGATGTATTTTTTAATAAGTTTTTAAAACAAGTTTTGATTTATTTTCTGTCTGCAAATTGGATCTGTCCCTATTTTTTGAATAAAACTTTGTTTGCTTGACTGCTACACTATGGGATCTCCTCTCTGTTTTTTTTCCTTGAGACGCATTGATGGAGCTGGTACTATCAGGAGCAACCAAGGATTAAAGACAAAGATAGGCACTTAACCCCTGCAGGGGTAGTGCCCTCTGGTAAGGAGGGGAACATTGGGGGAGCACGTGTGAATCACATCTAATCCATTTTATCCACATCAAAAGTTCTGAATATGGAAAGCTATTGAACTGTCACTTCTGAGCACATTGCACCTGGTTTAATTGATACTTACCAAAGATCTGGATAAGGACTGGAAAAAGCGAATTAACCATTTCTATCACATACAGCAAAAGGATTTTCTAATTGGGTTATGGACACATCCGTTGGTGTTTTCTAAGGAAAGCAGCACACACATACTAGCACATGATTTGGACTTTGTAAAAATATGTTTTTATTCTTTGAAAAGTTTTTTACCATTTAAGGTTTACGTTTTTTACCATTTATGGTTTATGTTCTTTACCGTTTAAGGTTGATGGTTTATTTATATTTATTTTATTATGAGCAAGGGTGGTTTTGCAATATATATATATGTCAACACTACAAGCACAACGTATATATTATCTTTGAAGCACGTTTACACTTTATGGACCAACACGGAAATCTACACTGAAACCACTGCACTTTACTAGTATACTTTGCACTGATATACACATTTTCCCTATACCCAAAGCTCAGACAGCGCCACATCCAAACACTACTAACATTGCTAGCACTGTAAGGCTAACAGCTGAGTAATCAGGCTTCCTGAGGAAGATCAAGCTTATCAGTGTTAACTGTTACAAAGGGTGTTTTTGGAAAACAGTCTAACACAGGCATCCTCAAACTACGGCCCTCCAGCTGTTGCGGAACTACACATCCCATGAGGCATTGTAAAACTCTGACATTCACAGACATGACTAGGCGTGATGGGAATTGTAGATCCTGAACAACTGGAGAGCCATAGTTTGAGGACCCCTGGTCTAACACATGAAGAACATATTGGGGGGTTAAGAAAACAATGGGGCAAACACACCAGTCAAGGGTAAAACACTAATAAAGGGTGTAATAGGGGAAGATGGGGGAGGGCTATGGCAGATGATAAGAAGTTTCCCATGTTAAAAACAAGCAGTTGGCAACTATAGTACTGTTTGTAATACTAAAAAAGGTATGCAAAACAAAAGTGCTAAATTCAATAATTAATTAAAGTGTTTATTAACCAATGCTAGAGATCTGACAAGCATTGCAGTATATTTCTGTTAATATAACTTAATATTAATTAATACTAATATTTCACACTGGGGAGGCAAGTCTGATGGCAGTAAAGCTGATTGCAGGAGCACTGTAATCATTACAGTGCAGTCCCCTTTATATTACAGTGTCCCCTGCACATTACAGTGTTCAGGACCAATACTATCCACCCCGCGAATGCCTACCGACACCACACCACCCCCCCATCCCCCACCAGTCCCTGGAAAAATTGGCTGTTCAGTCTAAAATCCCTGGGCCTATTTTGTGTCCCAGTCCAGGCCTGGCTATGAGGAACTATTAGCTGTATTGAATGTATTTTTTCTTGAGAGATGATTAAGGGGGGGGATATGATTACCATGTATAAATATATAAGTGATCCATATAGTGAACTGGGTGTTGAATTATTCACTTTCAGGTCATTACAGAGGACTAGGGGGAATATTTTATGTCTGGAGGAAAAGAGCTTTAAACTCCACATATGGAAAGGCTTCTTCGCAATAAGAGCTATGAGAATGTGGAAAAGACTCAAGAACTAGTTCTGGCCAGCTCAGTAGATTGTTTAAAAAAAGAGCTGGATGCATTCCTAAGTGCACAAAATATAATTGGAAACTAACATTTATAGGTAACTAATAACACCAGGGGTAGTTGATCCAGGGAATATCTGACTGTCTCCTGAGGGATCAGGAAGACTTTTTTCCCCCACTGGAGCAAATTGGGTCATGCTTTTTTAGGGTTTTTTTTGTCTTTCTCTGGATTAATTGTGGGTATAGGATTGTATATGGAAGTTCTCTATTTTTCTATTTGTTGAACTAGAAGGACTTATGTATTTTTTTCAAGTTGACTAAATATGTACTGTAACTCTGTAATTCTGTGTTTTTCTTTGGATCCCAAACAATGGGGTCAATTCACTAAGAGATAAATACCGTATTCATTTTTGAGTTAAAATGATTTTAAGTTTTTTTTTTAAATTTTTGAGTTAAACTCATGCTCTATTTATCTCAAAAGTAGTCAATTTACTAAAAAACATGTTTTGTTACCAAATGCATTAAATACAGGTATTTATATTTTGCCATATTTAGCACTTTTGCGTTATTTTTGGCGTTGTTTTTTTCCCAATTTGTTTTTTTTTGCAAACTAACACTGCACGGGGGGCTTGGCTGGCACGCAAGCTAGATGGCTGCTTGAGGAGAGAGCTCCGTCCAAGAACCCTGTTCCCAGCATCACTCAGCGGCACAGAGCACTGTATTTTACCTGGTCTGAGTAGGAATCGCGTCCGGAACCTAGTGGGACAATGTCACTCAAGAGAAAAGAGGAGAGACGGCCAAACAAACTGATGGCCTACATGTTCCAGCCGCGGCGCGGCCAAGATGGCGTCTCAGTGGGCTTGATTTCCACAGAGCTGGGATCGGTTCCACGAGTGATTCAGAAATCAGCGGCGGAGCTAAACGATCGTTACACTGCACAGAACGAAGGGAACGATCCTTCGTTCTCCCCGACAGGCACACCAGTCTCTACAACTCCTGCAAAGGCAAAAATGCACCTTGACAATATAGCAACAAGCGAGGAATTAAGCCATTCGCCATATTTTATTCCCTCATCGCCTGAACAGCCCATTGCTTCAGACCCAATTGCGGCTTTCCCTACCATGGGGCAACCAGTATTAGATAACACACTTAAGGATATGTTAATGTCCCTCAGAAGTTCCATCCAAGCGGACATGCAATCTATAATGCACAGAGTACACCAGGATATGGATGTACTGGATTGCAAGGTCACGCACATGGAGACAACCATCAGAGATATTACGCACACAGTCAAAGATATTATTGATGCGCAGGAGGACCAGAACCGAGACACCAAATGGTTGAAGGATAAAATAGCGGATATTGAGGACAGGTCCAGAAGGAACAACGTTAAGCTGCGTGGAGTTCCTGAAACAATCCAGCCGACAGACCTGGCCTCATATGCCAGAGGCCTGATTAAAACCTACCGGACACCAAAAATATTGAACTGGTGATCGACCGAATTCACAGGCCCCCAAAACCAGCCTTTCTCCCAGATTCAGTCCCCAGAGATGTGATACTTCAAATTAATTTTTATCACATCAAAGATCAACTTATGCAAAAGGCAAAAGCTCTTGGATCTCTCCCAGACCCATATAACCAGATCCAGATCTATGCAGACCTCTCACAGCATACACTTAGCCGCAGGAGACAGCTCAACACTATCACCAAGACCCTTCGGAGCAATCATATCCAATATCAATGGATCGCTCCCTCAAAAATCTCCATTGCTCACAATGGTACCAAACATGTGATCTCCTCCATGCAAGCTGGATTGCAAAGGTTACAGGAATGGGGAATAATACCAGAACCACAGGACAATTCTGCAATGGATCTTGGCAACGCAGATTCCACGCACCAGCAACCCCAGCACCAAATACTGGCTAAGCACCGTTAGCCCTCTCATCAACACTGAGCATGTTCAGCTTCTAGTTGGATCAATTGGACATTCGGCCTTAAAGGCTTTTACCTACCCCCAACCCGGATTCCGCTGCACTTATCGTGCAAAACTGCAGGAATCATTTTGTTTGTTTCGGCTTTTTTTCCTTTTTTTTTTTCCTTTTTGTGTTTACCTTTGTTTCGAATCAATTTTGATTCCGTTCACGCTCCCAGTTTTCGGAGCATTATCCTTCTTCAATGGATAGGTTGTCTACCCACGTTCTCACTGGACTTCAAATATTAGTGACCTAAATAATCCAAATCGGGCTAGTTTTAGCGAACCACCGCAGTGTCCAGCTAGATTTGATATAGTTTATTCCAGCAAATAAGCTTTTCTCTCTTTCCATTTCCTAAAACATCAACAACTTCCCTGATATCCAATAATGGTAAAAATATTGTCTTTAAATGCAAACAGACTGAATCACCCTTCCAAGCGTGCTTCCTTATGGAAACTTGCATTACAGACCAACAGCAAAATCCTCAGCGTACAAGAGACACATTTTTGCAAGGACACACCACCCAAATGCACCTCTCTGGAGTTCCCCACCATATTTACAGCCAATGCGCCCCAGAAGAAGAAGGGGGTACTGTTAGCTTTTAAAGACTCCCTGTCTTTCCAAGTCGAAACTTGCCTTAGCGATCAAAATGGCCGCTACTTGATAGTAACAGGAAAAATCAACCAGGAATGGTACACTATAATAAACGTCTACACGCCCAATACTCATCAACTACGGTTTATCCGTAAAGTGCACAAAAAGGTGGCCAAAATACAAAAGGGTAAGGTGATCTGGTGTGGAGATTTTAATACCACTCCGGATCCTACATTAGACTCCACAAATACATCCACCCGCAGAAGACCAGCTCTTAACCCACTATTGCACACGTTAGGCCTGCACGATGTTTGGCGATGCCAACATGCAGAAGATAAAGACTTCACGTTTCTTTCACCCCGCTTCAATACCTACTCTAGAATAGATCTATTCTTAACTGACCAACGAACCCTCCAAAGAGTGTCATCCTCACAGATACTAACGGCCTCCTGGACTGACCACTCACCCATTAGTATGACTATCGAGAACCATTCAAGCTCGCATCCTCCCTCTACATGGAAAATGAACATGCACCTCCTGCAAAAAGAAGACTTTGCAGCATCCTTAGCGGGCAACCTAAATACTTTCTTCATAGAGAATGCAGGCTCTGTCCAGTACTTTCACACTATTTGGGCTTCACATAAGGCCTCTGTCAGAGGCATCTTCATCCAGAGAAGTATTAGGGACAAAAGGCAGAGGAGGCAGCAAATCACTAAACTGCTTGATGATATCCAACAAGCAGACAACGGAAACAACCTGATCCCACTAAGTCACTAAAATCAAAAATCTTCCGGTTAAGAATGGAGCGTAGGGCTCTCTTGCTAGATAGCTTTGACAAGTCTCAACTAGAGTTAATAGAACCTCTGGAAGTTCGGGTTCTGCTGGTTCGGCCGAACTTCCGGACAAAGTCCGGGTTCGGGACCTGACTTGACCCGAACTTTGTCCCGGACTCTGAACCCCATTGAAATCAATGGGGACCCGATCTTTTAGGCACAAAAATGGCTGTAACAAAGTCCTGGCAAGTCCTAGAGGTCTGCAAAAGAAAGGAAAATGGGGGTAAGAGTCGGACAAGTGCCCTACAAAGAATTGAAGATCATTGATTTTAGAACAATAATATGGCTCTCTATGCGGCTGGATGAAACTTTCCCTATAGAACTTGGAGATGATTTTAGAACAATAATATGGCTCTCTATGCGGCTGGAAGAAACTTTCCTTATAGAACTTGGAGATGATTTTAGAACAATAATGTGGCTCTCTATGTGGCTGGATGAAACTTTCCCTATAGAACTTGGAGATGATTTTAGAACAATAATCTGTCCCTCTAAGCAACTGCTGGAACCTTTCCCTATAGAACTTGGAGATGATTTTAGAACAATAATCTTTCCCTTAAAGCAACAGCTGGAACCTTTCCCTATAGAACTTGGAGATGATTTTAGAACAATAATCTTTCCCTTAAAGCAACAGACTCTACCTAGTTCAGTCAGATCGTTCTGTGCAGCAGGATGAGGTCTGCAATCTGTCCCTCAAAGCAGCAGTACTAGTATCTCTACCTAGTCCACAATCGGATCGTTCAGTAATGCAGGATGAGATGTTCTATAATATCTGCAATCTGTCCCTCACAGAGCCAGCAGCATCCTCTCCCTAAACTATCCTGAGAGCATATGACATGCAGCACGGTGACTCCAGCCCCATATAGAGGCTGGGTCACATGATGCACTGACCAATCACAGACATGCCATTAGTAGGCATGGCTGTGATGGCTTCTAAGGGCAAACCAGTGAAACACTTGTTGATTGGCTGCCCTTGGCAGCTATTCAACATGTGGAATCAAATACCAGAACCCCGAACTCGAACCCGGACTTTTTTTGAAATGTCCGGATTCGGGTCCTGGTCCCGGACACCCCAAAGTTCGGTACGGACCCAAACTTTACAGTCCGGGTTCGCTCAACTCTAGTCTCAACAAAAATGTAAAATGCAAGCTTACGCATGCAACAACAAACCAGGTAAAACCATTGCTCACCTTATCAAAGGTCCTAGGCTTAAAACAAGCACCCCCTATTTGTTATGAGGCCCCACTAAACAAAAAATATATAATCCTCAGGAAATAGCCAATGCTTTCAGTGAATATTATCATTCACTCTATAACCTCACTGAAGACATTAATACGCCCCAACCTAGCCTTGAAAGCATTCAGATGTTCTTAGACTCTATAAAATTACCCAAATTGACCAAAGAACAGCTATCAGCCCTTAATAACCCCTTCTCAGAAGCAGAAGTTGAAGCTGCTATTCACAAACTTCCAAGAAACAAAGCTCCAGGACCAGATGGACTGGTCAGAGAATATTATAAACGATTCAAAAATATTCTTAAGCAACATCTAACAACCGTCTTTAACCACTTAAGGACCGGAAGGATTTCCAGCTTTAGGACCGGAGCCCTTTTTGCGATTCGGCGCTGCGTCGCTTTAACTGACAATTGCGCGGTCGTGCGGCGTTGTACCCAAACGAAATTGGCGTCCTTTTTTTCCCACAAATAGAGCTTTCTTTTGGTGGTATTTGATCACCTCTGCGTCATTTCTGATCACCGCTATAAACAAAAGAAGAGCGACAATTTTGCAAAAAAACCCAAATTTCTTACTTTTTGCTAAAATACAAATCCAAAAAAAAAATATAAAAAAATATTTTTTCACCGTTTTTGGCCGATTTATATTCTTCATCATATTTGCGATAAAAAAAATCGCAATCGGCGTTTATTGATTGGTTTGCGCAAAAGTGGCCGCGTTTACGGATGATGAGAATTCATTTTTGGGGTTTTTATTTTTTTTTACTAAAAATGGCGGCGATCTGCGATTTTTAGCGGTACTGCGATATTTCAGCGGACATGTCGGAACATTTTGACACTTTTTTGGGACCATTGGCATTTATACAGCGATCAGTGCTATAAAAATGCACTGATTTCTGTGTAAATGTGTCAGGAAAGAAGAAGAATTCGTATGGCCGCACCAAGGAGTACAGTGCGCGGGCGTGTGCACGTAGGAACGGACGGCACGAACGTTCGTGCGCACGCGCGACCGGGAAGCGCGCACCCCCGTTCGTGATGATTCTTGGCGCCAAGAGGGCTATTTAAACAGGACCTTGACATGAGATCAATGCCGTTTGGTCTATAACGTTCCTGTGCATCCTGCTACCTGTTCTTCTGATTTACCTGCTCCTTGATTACCGGCTTGATTTTGACACTGCTACTTGCTGCCTGCCCTGAACCTTTGGCTTGTCCTGACGATTCTTCTGCCTGCTCCTTTGGTACTTCTCCGCCTGCCTGTTGACGACCCGGCTCCTGTCTGACGACCCCACTGCTTGTTCCTTCAGCTCCTGCTCGGTTTGGCTGCTGCTTGTTCCAGTCTGTTCCAGCCTTCTCAACCGGCATCATCCGCTTGGT
>BLSH010480204.1:738698-749138 GCA_018402905.1 Glandirana rugosa
AGGTCCACCCGGCTACCGAGTCACCCGACCTAGTCAGTCACTCTGTGAGTCGGACCGACTCGGACAGTCACAGTGACACATTGTTTACACGCCGAAACGTGTCGACACGACTCCTCCGCCGGCAGTCGGCTAGACGGGACCCGACGTAACATGACTGTCGGACCCCCCCCGGCGGCACGTCCACTTCGCTGTTCGGTGACTTCGGTCGCATGTCATGTGTGTCAGTGTGATCGTCAGCATCGACCGCGGCGATCGACACACATGACTGACATGATAAGTGCTCAGCCGTCGAGAGTGTCTGAGTGACAGACACAATGACACATGGTTAGGAGAGGGGAGTGGGACTCGGGGTGGCTGCCTGGGCTGGTACAGCCAGGACTTGTGTGTGCCGGGTGCAGGAGCGCAGGGCACTCGGCACACATTTTCACACAGAGTAACAGAGAGCAGCCTGCCAGCCTCTAACTTCACACAGGACGAGCCGAGGACGGTACACAGTAACACAGACAGTGAGTCTGTGAGAGCTGCCGACTCGTGAATAGTACAGTCAGTACACACAGCTAGCGGCGCCAGCTACGACTGCTAGTGTGACTGTGTGTACTGTACGCTGGCTTCAGTGGCTTGTCGCTTCACCTGCACGGCGGCCCCCCCCAGGCTGTCAGTACAATGCAGCCCAGGGCAGATCGGCTGACGGCCGCCTCCTCAGCACAGCTGTGCAAAGCCGCACATTTGTTACACAGTGACACTGACAGGCTCAGCCAGGCTGAGTGTCTCACTGACTGATCCAGCCCACTGAGCCATCGGCCCACCTGGAAACTCCCGGTAGTCCCAATGGCCAGTACAAGCCTGCCTGAGAATGATGGAGTATGGGCTGCAATCAACAAAGATTGGTGACTGAGAGTACGAAAAACTAGAAGCTGATCTGGGGATTTCAAAATAGGATTTTGCAGAGAGTTCTGAACAGTGAAAGGTCTCATTGTGCCTACTTTGAAGGCGACTGCGGCGTCATTGTCCTAAGTACAATATTTCTTGTATCTTCTTCAAAAAATGTCTCTGTTTACATGGCTGGATACTTCCAGGACAGACCTCATATTCCAATTTTGTATTTGGTTTTAGATATCCTTTAAGCCATGGTATTGATTTACTAAAGAAGAGATTTTCTGCTTTTACAGTGTTTGCTTACTATGTCCATTTATTTGTAAGCAAAAATCTTGTTTTTTTTAATTTCCTTAGCACATTACTGGGTATTCAAAGTAAACCTATCTTCACCTTATTTACCAAACTAAAAGAACATTCTCTTTGCAAAGTAAATAGCCTCTGCATCTTTAGTAAAAAATATCCCCTGGAGTGCGGGACCATTATTATCTGCCTAGCTGATATATTTGGATGCTATACTATGCATTTGGAGATCTTGGCACTGGAAGTTAATTAGAAGCTGGGAAGACATTCCCAGGCCATTAACCATGAGTGCTACAAACGTAATGCAATGACTATTCAGGACAGCTTTTTCTGTTCTATATATTAATAGATTCAAAATACCAGAATGTGAGCTGTAAGAATCAGCAAATAATCCAAACAATTGCTCACCTTTCCAGACTGCACTAGAGCCAATTAACATATGTGACATCTGTACAGAAAATTTGAAGGATATAGTAATGGATAGAATTTAGAATTTTCTCTCTCAAAGGCCAAGTTATACAATCTTGATTGTTTGAAACTTGGGGTGCATCACCATAGGTGCTGCCAGCAGGAGGAAGGAGGTCTTAATTATTATCTTAACTATATAAAGCTTTTGTTAGACCCAATTTATCCATACTGTATCCAGTTTTGAATACCTCACTCAAAAGATATTGATAAGATAGATCTAGCCCTGAGACAGGCAACCAAAATAGAGTCTGAGGGCTAAAACATATCAAGGGATACTTGAGGAACTTAAAGTGGTAGTATCTCCTATCATTTTCAGCCAAGGAAGCTGCCATCTTGGTCTCTGTTTAACCTACAACTGCCATGATGCTGCACATGTGATCAGCTATGACACCATCCATTGGATGGTTTGACAGTTTGGTTTAGAGCACAACCAATGGGAGTGTTACATTTCCGGCAAATGTAACTGGTTTTTAAACTGTTAAATGGATGGGTTTACTACCGCTTTAATATATGCAGCCTCAAGGAAAGAATGGAAAGAAGGGAAAGGGAAGTGGGCATGAATAAATCTTTAAATAACATACCAGTGTGAATTAGGTTCGGGGGGGCAGTTTTGTTTTAAATATTACCATAGGGCATCACTTCAAACTAGGATAGAAATGTTAGAAAGTATTAGTTTATCAAAAAGTGGTAGATGCTTGGAAAGGATTTCCAGCAGAGTTAGGGAGTCAATCAAATGTAGATGAATGTACCTGTTTATCTCTCACATTTGTGTACCCCTTATGGACCAGAAACATTTTTACATTTTTGCTATGAATCTGTTATTCAGTAATAACTTTGTCATTGCTTAAGAAAACAAAGTTGTGCTTTCTTTTGGTGTTATTGTCTTGCAAAGTGATATTATTTTTCATGCAATCCATAAAAAAACTATAATACATTTTATTCTACTTTGAAAGTAGTTTTGTTAGTTTAAAAATAGACATTGTTGCTGTTAATGAAAAAGTAAAAAACAAAAACTATAATTATTCTTGTTTAACCACTTCCAGACTGCCCCATAGCAGATGTGCTGCTACAGGACAGCCCTCCTGTGCAAAATCACGTGTATATATATATATATATATATATATGTATATATATATATATATATATATATATGTGATTCTGCACTTCTGCCTAGGAAACACACACCACTGGTGGGCCGCTTCTGCTGTGATTAGTCACAGCAGAAGCTGATCAGCAGGTGCGGATCAGTGGATGTCCGTCGGCACCCACCAATCTTCGTGCAGAGACACAAAACAGAGCTCTGCCTATGTAAAGAAATCAGAGCTCCGTTCTGACAGGGATCCATCACTTCCCTTAGTAAAAGCAGCACATAGATTACACAAAAGCACTGGCTAAGCACACAGTTAACTCTTTGATTGCCCAATATGTTAACCCCTTCCCAGACAGTGTTATTAGTACAGTGACAGTGTATAATTTTAGCACTGATCACTGTATTAGTGTCACTGGTTCCCACAAAGTGTCAAAAGTGTCAGTTATTATCCAATTGTCCACTGAAATATTGCAGTTGCCGATCGCGAATGACATAAATTGTATTTGGGTACAGTGTTGCATGACTGTGCAATTGTCAGTTAAAGTAATGCAGTACTGTATCGCATAATGGCCTGGTCATGGGGAGGGGGGTAAATCTTATGTAGGTCAAGTGGTTAACCACCTCAACACCAGACACTTTCACCCTCCTTCCTGCTCAGGCTAATTTTTCAGCTTTCAGTGCTGTCATGCTTTGAATGGCAATTGATCATCCATGCAACCCTGTACGCAAGTTACATTTTGACCATGTTTGAGACAGATAAAGATTTCTTTTGCGGTATTTAATCAACACTGGGTTTTTATTTTTTGCAATATAAACAAAAAAATACTGAAAATGTTGGAAAAAATGTGTTTTTCTTTTCATGTTATCTTTTACAAATAAATATTCTTTCTTCATAAATTTAGGTCAACATGTATTCTGCTACATTTATTTGGTAAAAATAACCCAAATAAGTTTATAGTTATTTATATATATAGTCTGTGTAAAACTTATACAAACTATGGTATATACTGTATATTTGAAAATTGACCAGTCCTGATATACTGACTGATCTAATTTCTTGAGGTCCTAAAATGCTGGGACACTACAAATACCCCCTAATTAACCCATTAGTAAGAGGCATGGTGAGTTTTTTTAAAGTTGTAATTTTTTGTCACAGTTTTGGGAAAATTAAGCAATTGATTATTTTTTTCACAAAGTTGTCATTCTCACACACAGCATAGGCATGCTTATAATTACACCCCAAAATATATTCTGCAATGCCTCCCAAGAATGGGGATACCACCTGTGTGAGACTTTTTTCACAGCCTAGATGCATACAGGGAACAAAAATCAAAGGATCTCCTTTGGGCTTCAAGGAGCATAAATTATGCATCAAATTTCCTGATTATCTATCACATTATTGAAGGTCCTGGAGCACCAGGACAGTAAAAACATCCACAAAATGACCCCATTTTGGAAAGCAAACACTTCAAGATATTTTCTAAGAGGCTTCATATGTCTTTTGATAATTGCATTTTAATAAGATATTTATGAACAGCACAGGCATACTTACACCCCAAAACACATTCTGCTACTCCTGCCAAGTATGGGGATACCACAAGTGTGAGGCTTTTTCATAGCCTAGCCACAGAGAGGGGGGCAAATCCAAGTAGCACCTTCAGGCTTTCTAGGGGCAAAAATTAGGCATCTTATTTCTTGACTACCAATCACATTTTTGGAGGCCCCGGAGCACCGGGACAGTGGAAATACTCACAAAATTACCACATTGTGGAAACAGACACACCAAGGTGTTGGCATGGTGAATTCTTCGAAGACTTCATTTTTTTTGCCACAAGCTTTTGCAAAATGTGAAATGAAATGTGAAATGAAAATAAAAATAGCTTTTTTGACCTGTTCCTAAAAGCCAATCAAGCCTAGCCTACTTGTACATGGCTGCCCCAGGAATGCAATGTTAGCTGGCCGGAAAGTACAGGAGACCAAAGAAATGAAGAACAAAAGAATCCATGTGATTCCAAGAGTGCAGTTATCTCCAGGGGGTGGCTGGGACTGGCGTTTTGCTGGAATGTAATCAATGGAATGCACAGATAGATCAGTTCAGATGCAGGCAGAGACATTGTCAGCAAACAGGATTGGTTGAGGCAACTGGCAGAAATGTGGTCAATATACAGGCCAGGGTTAATACAGATGGCAGGCAGAGGCAACACTGCACTGGTGTGAAGGTTATAAGGAACACTGTTGCTTACATACACTGGTCTGGTGACATTGGGACTGGTGTGGTGGTAGTCAGGAAAATCACAGACACTGTGATTGGTGTGGCAGTTATCAGGAACACTGCAACTGGTGCATTAGGGTCACCAAGGGGGTGGTGATGATTAGGGACACTGACTGGTGACAGTGTGTAAAAAAATTTAGTAAAGTAAAGTTTTTTCTTTTTTTACAATGTACTACTCTGGGGAGGTGGTTAGGATTTTTTTTCTTACACTATGATGCAATATTTTAACAGCCATAAATGCCTTTCATTCATGACTCTTTTTACTATTGTGATGCTGTGATTGGCCACAACTATCATATGGTACAGGGCTGCTGTGATTGGCCCTGTACTCCATGTGATCACAGTGACCAATCACAGCACCACAATAGTATATAATGAATCATGAATGAAATCCATTTATGACAATTATTTATTTGTGAACATGTAATTGCTGTCATAGCTGTCATAAATTGCGGTCATAGTGGTCACATGGTACCTGGCCAATCACAGTAGCCAGGTACAGGTCACTCTGTTCCGCTGTGTCTGATGGAAATAGTTCTAAAATTATAATTTTGCTATTGCAAAAATTATTTAGAAATTAAATATTTTTTTCATTTGTGACCTTTTTTTCTAAATGTGACATAAAAAATAATAATCATTATAATAAATATTATTAAAGTTGAAATATTGGTTAGAAAACCAGAAATATAAAAAATTATCATGAAAATTATAGCTAAGTTAGTTAAGGAAACTAACTTAACAGAGTTAAGGAAATAAAGGGAGGACATAGTTCATTATGGGGTAAATAGGAACATTTTTTATTAAAAAAACAGCTTTCTTACTTGTCAGAATGCTTTAACTTACATCATATGCAGAGTGGAAGTTGATATTAAAGGGTGGTTGATGATTGGAATAAACTACCTGAAGAGGTTGTGAGACAGTCAACAGTAAATGGCTTCAAACATGCTTGGGATGAACATAAATCTATAGTCAGACAACGAGGTTAATGGGAAAACAGAAAACAAAAAAAAAGAAAGAAAAAAACGCAGACTCGATGGACTACTCAGTCTTTTTCTACCGTCACTTTTCTATGTTTCTATGATATGGTTTATAAACCCTGCATCAAACAGTCCTTTTTCTTCTCCACCTGCTGTATATACACAGCAACTCTTGGGTATCATTTTGACAGCAAATATGAGGGGGGGGGGGGGGTGCGTAGTGGGGCAGAAGGACAGGATATATTAAACATGCCCTCTGTGCCTCAATCACATTTTTTGGTGTGATATCCACAACTGGTTAAAAATGTTTGGAATTTGTCTCTTTAGAAAATTTGTTAAAAAAGAGTTGATGGACAACTTTCTTTATGTCTTTATGTGCGATCTGTCTTCTATGCTTATATTGGTTGTATGACAGTGGCTTTAGAGACCAGTAGGTTAAATTTTTTTAAGGCAATGTTAAATTTCTTGGATATGCATTCTTTCCCCCGTCACAGACATTATAATGTCACGCTAGATTTTTACAGTGGTACAGCTGTATTATAGGCAATTACTAAATGTTACTGTGTGCCAGAGAGCTAAATTATTTTGAGAGGTGATTGTAGAGGTATTTTTTTATGATAACAAACATGGTATACTTACCTGCTCTGTACAAGGTTTTTTCAGAAGAGCAACCCAGATCCTCTCCTAATTGGGTTGCCACTGCTGCTCCTTGCTCCTCTCCCCTTCCATTTGCTATGGAGGCACTCATGTGCGCTCAACTCACCCACCCCCATGCTCTCTCCTTACAGGCTGTGATTGACAGCAGCAGAAGTAAATGGGTCCCACTGCTGCCTCTATAGCTAGTGATGAGAGAGAGAGAGAGCAGAGAGAGCCTGCTCTTGGGTGCAGCACTGATTCAAGATCAGACTCAGGTAAGTATAAGGCCTCATGCACAGAGGACATTTTTGGACATTTTTACAGCTGCTGTTTTTAGCTTCAGATGCTTTTTCCTACAGTCAATAAACTCCCCATCATGTTATCCTATGTGTTCATGCACACATAGGCTCTTATCAACTGTTTTTGGTTGGGATGTTTTTTGAGCAGTAAAAAAAACCCCAAGACTAGTGGGTTCCAAGAGTTTTTCAGCTGTAAAAACGCTCAAGCCCTCAAAAACATGCAAAAACTCGGCTCAAATATTTTTGGACGTTTTTGATCCTTTGAGGAAAAAAAAATGCAACTGCTCAAAAACGCTCAAAAACACAGCTCACCGAAGTTTTTGAAAATTTTTGATCCACTGAAGAAAAAAAAATGCTCAAAAACCTTACTGCTCAAAAACTTTCAAAAACGCTCAAAAATGCTAGTGCAAAGTGCTGAAAAGAGCTGAAAAACTCACTACAAAGCAACTGATGTTTTTAGAACTTTTTTAAGGTCCTGTGTGCATGAGGCCTAAGGGTAAGTATAAGGGGGGCTGAGGGGGAGCTGCACACAGAAGATTTAATACCTCGTGGAATGCAATAAGGTAAAAAAACAAAACCTTCTGCCTTTAAAACCACTTTACGATACTGTTGTTTGTCACCTCTCTATCTCACACAAATAACCTTATATGTGACATAGTAGTTATTAGAGTCAATGTATAGTGTATAGATTGATTTGTTACTTGGATGACTAGCTTTGGTATCTGTTCTTTCTGCTGCATAATCTCCACCACCAACACTTTCTTACACCATTGTAAAATAAAGCTGTCAGATGTTATATTATAAATCGCTTTGTGACATTTTTAAAAATGTTTTTTGCGCGATTTATGTTTCCATCTGAACACCTAAAGCTAAAAAGAACCAATATAAAACATAATGGGGGCTACATATCAAAGTCAACGATGAACAATAACTATTCTGAGTACCTTTACTTCATCCAATTTAAGGAGTTTGAAGTTTTATTGTGCCAATGCACGCTGTGAAATATTTCCTCTGTCTTGCCTTCTTTTTTAGTGACAGTTCCTTATACCATTTAATAGGACCTTCCTGCATATAATTGCTTTTTACCACAAACAGATATCATGTGGGTGCAAAAATGTATAGTGTTAAATGGGGACCTAGACATTTCATATATTAAATAATGATTGGGGTGTCTGTATAATACCTATCATGTTAGATGCCAAGCACAGTAGAGCATTATTGAAGGAAAGGGTCAGGCTTAAAGCACAACTAAAGGCAAAGCTTTTTTTTTTAGTTTTGGATACAGTGTAAAGGGATTAAAATGCTTATCCATTTTCATTGTTGTCTGTGCCCCTATTAAGGAGATTCACCCTCTCTATTTGTCCTGTTTACCTTTACCATTGAAAGTGAAAGTAAACGTAAATCTGAAATTTTGGGTTGTCCCCAGAAAAATAATAGAGGGAAATTCTTCCAATGGGGACACTAGCTTTTGTGACCTGGGGGTCCCCAAGGAATTCCTTACTTTACAGGGATTTCCTCTCACTTCTTCTTTGGTTATGGGACAGGAAGTGAAGGGAAATCTCCACAATGGGACACAGATGGCGAAAAAAAAAATCTGACAGGGATTATAACCCGCTCTTACTCTATCCAAAATTTTAAAAAGTTTTGCCTATAGTTCTACTTTTGTTTTTAATTACCATGCAATCCCTGTGAGAAGTACAATGCCTGTCTGTATGTTTGTATGTATATTTAGTGGATGCTATAGATGATATTTCAGTGTTTGCACCATTCAACAACTCCAGTAAAACAAGAACATGCTCAGTGTTAGCCTAGTAGAGGTGTTGTATTGAACACCCAAGGTTGTGTGCCTACAGGCTTGAGAGATATAAATTCAACCCTGGGCATGTGGTAGCCTCTTCCTAGCTCTCAACAAACCCCTAAATCAGGGTTTCTCAACCAGAGTTCCTTGGAACCCTAGGGTTCCTCCAGAGGTTGCTAGGGGTTCCTTGAGCAATGGTCAATTTCTACCTCTCAGATAAATTCCCAATGACATCATTGATCTTTTTAGCTATCTGTAAGGGGGTAATTCTTCCCCATGGCCACAAGTGTAAGGAGCATTCTTCCCATTGACCATCACATTAATGTATCATGAGTTGTAGATTGTTAATTTTTAGCAGGGGTTCCCTGAGACTGAAGAATTATGTTTAAGAGTTCCTCTGTGTTGAAAAGGTTGAGAAAGGCTGCCCTAAATGATAGTATCCTGGGTGATCCAACATGCTTCCAGCATTAACAAAGGTCTCTCACCCCTCTTTTTGACAAGATCCAAACTTTAGAGTCAACCGCAGGTTGTAAAATATATTTTGAAACACTTTTACATTGCATTAATTAGTGATTCATTGTATTAATGCCAAACACCTACCAAAACATTTTCTAATTTGGATAGAGTGAGGAAGGGTAATCCATGTGAAATGTTTATTACTGTCTCTGTCTCAGTTGGGGAATAGAAGGGTTAGCTTCCAATGAGGACACCTGCTCTGGTGACAACTTCCAAAAGTGAATTATGTCGTCACTTTGGGGACATTTAGAATGACTTTCTATAATGTCTTTGGGACACAATATATAGGGAAACCCCTCTAATAGGTCTACAGGCACCACATAAGGCAAAACACAACAATGGTTCTCATCCTTTCACACTCCAAGCTAGCAAAAACTTTTTGGCTGGACTTGTACATTAAATATGAATATGGGTGCATCAGCCACTTTATTTATGTTAGATCTGTTTTAATGCTATGGGACCTGATGCAGAAATATGTAGAACTAATTACCATTTTACTGTATGGTTCCTGGTCTTCCTGTCATATAGATGTACCATTCATTGCATTATCTCCCCATCACTGCCTGTGAGTCATCACTGCTATTATCTGTTTTGTTACTATTAATCATTTCCTTATCAGCAGCGTAAATTAGTAAATTATACAACATTTTTGCAGTATTTCTATTTTTTTTCCCCCACAAAGATTTTTATCGAAGAGAATATAGTAAGTGTACAGGAACACATCGTTCATATTGACGCTCAAACAGCCATGAGTAGAGTTGAGCAAACCTCTGGAAGTTTGGGTTCTGCTGGTCCGGCCGAACTTCGGGACAAAGTCCGGGTCCGGACGGAACCCGAACGATCGCACGGACACCGAACCCCATTGAAATCAATGGGGACCCAAACTTTTAGGCACAAAAATGGCTGTAACAAAGTCCTGGAAAGCCCTAGAGGGCTGCAAAAGGCAGGAAATGGGGGTAAGGGTGGGACAAGTGACCTACAAAGAAATGGGGACAGGGAAATAACTTTAAATATTTAAAAAAAAATAAAAACATAAAAAATGCAAAAATGGAGGTGAATGTGGATCATCTTCAAACTGTGTCTGAAAAGTATTAATTAACGGTAGAAGCCATATAACTGTTCTAAAATCATCTTTAAACTAGGGCCAGTGCCCTACAAAAAAATGGGGATAGGGAAAATAAATTAAGATCAAATAAAAAAATGGGAAG